>ML112488.1:0-18199 GCA_003697995.1 Taxidea taxus jeffersonii
ATGATGGTGGATGGGTGAGTAGATGGATGAGTGGGTAGATAGATAGGTAAATGGATGAATGGGTGGGTCAGTGATGAATGGAGCGATGGCTGAATGGACAGTTAGCCATAAGTAGTGCATCATCAAAAGAGCCATCCCAAAACACACCAATGCCAGAGAGAATGAGCCCAGTGGGCTGGGGTAAAAACTTCCAGGAAAAACTTCCTTGAGGGCAGAGATTTCAGCTGATCCTTGACAGAAGGGGGAGAATCGGGGTTCCTACTCTGAACGGGACAGAGTGATGACCTGAGCAGGTACCTATTCAAGGGGCAAAACTCCTCACCCTTCCTTGCTTTAAAAGGAGTAAATCATTTCTCAGTTTCTCCAGCTATAAAATGGACACTTATCTCTGTCTTCTCTTTGTTGTGACCCACAATGTCTGGGGAGATAGGAGGATGCTCGGGACAGTGATGCACTTTGAACCCCTCAGAACCTTCACCCTGGGTGCGGGCATGAGCTTATAGCCCAGCACTTCTCACCTGATCAACTCAACCTCACCCCCTCCAACCAGCTGGCCCTCAGAGAGCAGCCTGTTCAAAGATCACATCACTCCCCTTCCCCAGCTCCCCACTGCACCTATCTGCTCTAGGACCTGGACTCTGCCCGAACTGCCCCCACAGGAGGCCCCCCCCTTGCCACCTTGAGCCTCCTTTTTGCACTTGTCCGTGTCCTTCCCTGCCTTCAGACTGGAATGTCCTCCACACACCCTCGCCAAGGGATGAATGAAGGAATACACGGATTTTTTTCTTAAAGCTCCCACATACTGTGTGCCTCCTGCCGATCAGACTGTGTGCTGTGTGCCTGCACAACCTCTCCCTGAATGCTCACGGCCGATTTCCGGAACAGCTACTCTGTCACCCAGATCAGCGGGGAGCAGTGGTGGAGCTGAGTTCTGAACCAGGCTCATGGGGAAAGCATGAGAGGCTTCTACAGAATGGTGATGGCCCGGAGACCACACACACACACACACACACACACACACACACTGAGGTACCTAGAGTGAGACAACACTTTTTTTCCTGCCAAGGGCTGCCTTCCTGACGCTCCCTTTTCCCCAATGACCACGTGAACAGGCTCCTTCCTCACCCCTGCTCTGAGCCCTGGGGCCCAAGGAGGAATGAAAACCCCAGCCCAGCCCTTTAGGGGTTTACGCTATGGTTGAGGTGAGGAAACACTTGCCAGATGCCAGTGGAATGCAAGCAGACGCCATACGGCACTTCTAGCGATAAGTCATTGTGGAAGCAAAGGGGTTCAGCAGAGGCTCCCAGGAAGCGTTGAGGAATTGCAAAAAGGAGGCACTGGAGAAGATACTGAACTCCAAAGAGTCTAGAGCAATACTGAACCCAATTTGAAATGGGCAAGACCTTTACAGAAAGAGCTAGAACACTTCACTGAAGGAACAAACACACGGACATCCTGGTCATGAATGGAAAGGCTCGCTGTAATCCAAGCTGATTCTGCCCAGGGAATCTATAATGTCAGTGTTCTCTTAACCCAGACTCCGAGACAATTTTTCATGGAACTTGATAAGCCGATTCACGTGGAAGAGAAAACACACCATGGCCAAGACCAGTTTGAAAAAAGAACAAGGGGCGCCTGGGTGGCTCAGTCAGTTAAGCTTCTTCCCTTGGCTTGGGTCATGATCCCAGGGTCCTGGGATCGAGTCCCGAATCAGGCTCCTTGCTCAGTGGGGAGCCTGCTTCCCCCTCTGCCTGCTGCTCCCCCTGCTCGTGCACACATTCATTCTCTATCTCTCTGACAAATAAATAAAAAATTTTTTAAAAATCTTTAGAAAAGGAACAATGAGGGAGCTGGCACTATCAGAATCTGTTACAAAGCTCTAAAAAATAATGGTGTGTGGGGTTGGTCTCCAGAGAGAGGGATTGAACAAATGGAATTTTTTAGAGAGCCGGAAGCAATTCTGTGGATATGTGGGTATTAGTGTAGGATGAAGGAAACCCTTTAAATCAGTCAAAGAATGATGAGCCAGGTAACAAATGGTGTTAGGATATCCACTGGGGAAAAAATGAATCTCGACCTCCCCTTCCTCACACAATTCTCACACAGGGTCACAGCAATAAATTCTACAGAATTTATTTAGGTCTTAGAGACCTAAGCATATAAAAATCATTAAAGTATTAGATAAAATATAAAGAATGTGTTTATAACTTTGGGCAAGCACAGCCATCTTTAAAAAGACACATAGGGATCCCTGGCTGGCTCAGTCAGGGGAACATGTGAGTTTGACCCCATGTGAGGTGTACAGAGTACTTAAAAAAATCTTCAAAAAGAAAAGACAAAGAGGGGCGTGAGGGTGGCTCAGTCAGTTAACCAGCTGACTCTTGGCTTAGGCTCAAGTCATGACCTCAAAATCCTGGCATGGAGTCCCAAGTCAGTCTCCACACTCAGCAGAAGTCTGCTTGAGGATTCTCTCTCCCTCTCCCTCTGCCCCTCCCTGGCTCACAGGCAAGTGCTCTCTCCAAAAAATAAATGAGTCTTAAAAAAAGAAAAGGAAAAAGAAATACAATTCAGAATATTTCAAAGTTGAGCATAAAGCTGAAGAAAACTGTAACACGGTACTCTAGACTGAATGAAATATTCTCAAATAACTATTTGGGGATATGGGAAAACACCTCAAATCAGAAATACAAAAACTAGGGAGCCTGGGTGGCTCAGTGGGTTAAGCCTCTGCCTTCGACTCAGGTCATGATCTCAGAGTCCTGGGATCGAGCCCCATGTGGGGCTCTCTGCTCAGCAGGGAGCCTGCTTCCCTCTCTTTCTCTCTGCCTGTCTCTCTGCCTACTTGTGATCTCTGTCTGTCAAATAAATACAATCTTTAACCCACTGAGCCACCCAGGTGCCCCAATACAATCTTTAAAAAAAATTTTTTTAATTAAAAAAAAGGGGGGCACCTGGCTGACTCAGTCGATAGAGCATGGGACTCGATCTCAGGGTCCTGAATTCAAACCCTGTGTTGGGCATAGAGCCTACTTAAAAAAAAAAACTGACTCATAAAACAAACTCAGTTCTGAGGTGTCTATAAGAGACACTACCAAAACACAGTGATTCAAAAAGGTGAAGAATGAAGGGAGGGACACGGATTTATGACATAAATGGAAACAAAAAAGCAGAGTCTGCAGCCCCTGATACCAGAATTCAACCAAAATAAAACATTTATTGAGGCAAAGAAAGACATGTTAGAATGCTAAAAACCACATTTCACAATGAGATATAACAGTGACGAAGATCTATGCGCCCAATGACCCATCAGTCCCCTACCTAAAACAGACAATGGTGAGCATTCACAGGGACACAAATACCTTCAGATTCTTTGCCCACTCAGGGAAGTCTGTCCATATACTTCTTCCCCAGACCTCCTTGTCACCAATTTCCAATCATGTTCTTCTCACGTCCTTTCCCATCCGGGTAAGTGTTGGGCAGAGCATACGAATCCACATAGATCAGGCCTCTGTGCAGTTCATCTTCTAGGCAAAATGAACAGTCAGGCGCGTCACTTGAAGTTCGGCCCAGTGAGAGGATTTCCTCTCACCACTGCCCTTCAGGGATGTCCCAGAAACGGGCTATCGTGCTACGCATGACCACTTTGTACAGAACCCTCTGTAAGTCAGACCTAGATTTTCTCTTCCTCTGTCAGCATGGTGCAGAGAACATTCCAGAGGGCCGTAATTGTAGGCTTGGAGAGAGGAGGTAATGTAGTGGGAGTAGAGGTCATGGGCACGTGCGCCACTTCCTCATGCAGTTACTTGCGTCTTCAGGGCTTCCTTAAGCCCAATCTCAAATATACCAGTCCCATTACTTTTTTTTTTTTTTTTTGAGATTTTATTTATTTATTAGTTAGAGAGAGAGAGAGAGAGCTCAGGCAGACAGAGAGGCAGGCAGAGGCAGAGGGAGAAGCAGGCTCCCTGCGGAGCAAGGAGCCCGATGTGGGACTCGATCCCAGGACGCTGGGATCATGACCTGAGCCGAAGGCAGCCGCTTAACCAACTGAGCCACCCAGGCATCCCCCAGTCCCATTTCTTTAAAAAGATTTTATTTACCTATTTATTTGAGAGAGAGTGCATGAGTGAAGCAGAGCGAGAGGGACAAGCAGACTCTGCTGAGCACAGAGTCCAACGAGGGGCCCAATTCCAGGACCCTGAGATCATGACCTGAGCTGAAATCAAGCGTCGGGTGCCCAGCCAACTGAGCCACCCAGGTGCCCCTACACCAGTCCCATTTGATAACGAGTGTGCTTTGTGGATTTGGGGGTCAGACAACACCCTCTCCATGACGGACAGCTCAGATCGCATGGTAACTTGGAGGTCTGTGGTCACATGCCCGATAGCAAGCCAAAAGGTGTTTCTCAAAAAGGGAGGAGATATCCACCGAGGATGGGAGGGCTTTGCTCCAAAACCCTAAGGGTCTGTGCTGAGGGACCTGACAAAGGCTCCATCTCTGTCTGCTGGTGACCCTTGAGGCAGCTTGGGAATCTGCTGGATCACGGGACCCGAGCGGTAGGGCAGCGGGCTTGGCAGCCGAGACCTGTTGAAGAGCCTTCTCTGGGCCCCACTCAGGTCTAACAGTGTATCAGGTCATGTGGTAAACGGCCCTAAGCCACAAACCTATATGAGGAATACATTGCTTCCAAAATCCAAAAAAAGACCTGCTGGGTGTTATGGGCCAGATGCAAGAATTTGTCGTTTACTTTAGAAGGCTTATCTTGACAAGGCCACGCTACTGGACCCCTGGGAATTTCACTGAAGTGGTAGACTGCTTTCTGTGGGAATTATCTCCCCCCACTCTCTGGTACACAAATATCTTTTTTTTTTTTTAAGATTTTATTTTATTTTTTTAAGATTTTATTTTTTAAGTCATCTCTACACCCAACGTGGGGCTTGAACTCATAACCTCGAAATCCAGAGTCGCAGATTCTACCCACTTACCCAGCAAGGTGCCCCTGATTGCACAAATCGTAAATGTTTTTAACCAATGTCTAGAGTAGCTGTGAAGTCCTGTTCACTGGGGCCGATCCGCCTAATATCAATAATCAATCAGCAAGATGTCTTCAGGGGGAAAAAAAGGCAATCAAAACTCCTGGGGAGGGCGCCTGGGTGGCTCAGTGGGTTAAAGCCTCTGCCTTCAGCTCGGGTCGTGATCTCAGGGTCCTGGGATTGAGCCCCATGTCAGGCTCTCTGCTCAGCAGGAAGCCTGCTTCCCTTCCTCTCTCTGCCTGCCTCTCTGCCTACCTGTGGTCTCTATCTGTCAAATAAATAAATAAAATCTTAAAAAAAAAACAACCTTCCTGTGGACTAAATCACAACGTAGGCCTGGAGAGTTGAGATGCACCTGAGGGACGGTGGGGGGTTCAGTATATTGCTGACCTTCCCAGCGGAAAGAAAACTACTTCCTGTGCTCTTTGCTATCATGTATTGAAAAAAAGCATCTGCCAGGTCAGTAGCTGTATACCAGGTCCCAGGCTAGTATGGACTGAATGTCTTAATCCCCCCAAATTCGTATGTTGCCCATCCTAACCTCCAACATGATGGTATTAGGAGGTGGGGATTGTGCCTGCTGCTGAGTCTCTCTGTTCCAGCTATACATTCCAGAACTGGGAAAACAGCCCCAGGATGGATCTGAGCAAACACTGGGGACACTATGAGTCAAACCTGAGCTAACAATCCATTGATCACCTGACCTCCATGGTCCCTAGTCTGACTCATGGAACCCAGTGACATTTTGGATCAGTTCAGAGCCAGTGTCTGGGCATCTCTGGAAAGACTGATTATTTCCTCTCCCCCAGTACACAGTCACCCTGGCAAACATCCATAGGTCCCCTTGCGGAAGGTTTCGTAGATGGCCCACCTTCTTCTCTTCTAGGGGCACTGTGATCGACCAGCCAATGCAGATGGCTCTGTAAATCAGACTGTGTCGACTCTGTTCTGCCACTGCTGCCTGTCACATAACCATGGCCACCTTGTCTTCGGTGAATCACTTCCACCACTTGAATGCTGCCACTCCAGGAACTCAGCCCCATGTATGTATTTATTTTAAAGATTTTATTTATTTATTTGTCGGAGAGAGAGAGAGAGAGCACAAGCAGGGGGAGCGGCAGGCAGAGAGTGAAACAGGAACCCGGCTGAATAAAGAGCCCGATGCGGGACTCGATCCCAGGACCCTGGGATCCTGACCTGAGCCGAAGGCAGCCGCTTCACCAACTGAGCCACTCAGACGTCCCTATCTCAATGTATTTAGAGATCCAAGTTCAAGAGTAGGAATTCCCACTGCAGTTTCTGACCCAAAGAGAAAAGAGACCGCAGCTGCTAGAGCTCCTCTCACAAATGTGTTTGCCACAGTGGTGAAAGGGATGTCCCCTGGACCCTCCCTTGGTGGGCAAGTAGGCCTTTGGTGACAATCCACCCTGATGGTCTGATCTCCCTAAGCCTCCGGATACTTTCCTCTGCGGCATATTAAGGCAGCTCTGTTCCTTTTCAACTTCATTTTGCCTGGGACCACTTTGGGTCTGCTTCACTCAACCAACCCAACTGCAGAGTCCTATTAATTCCTTGTGCTAAAACACCAAATCCAGAATATTTGTTCCATGGATTCATACAAACATTTTCTGTAGATAGATCGGAAACACTTCCGGCTTTGCAGACCCATCTGTCTCCGTTAGAACTAGGTGATTTTCTTCCTGGAGCACAAAAGCAGCCCTAGACAATCTGCAAATGAGAGCATTTTCCAGTAACATTTTCTTTATGGACCCTGAAATTTGAATTTCCTATATGCTCATGAATCATGAAATAGAACTCTTCTTTTGATTTTTCTCAGCCATGTAAAAAATGTAAAAACATTCTTAGTTTACCAGTTGTACAAAAATAGCAGTGGGACAGATTTGGTCCGTAGACATGATTTGCCAATCCTTGCTTTAGGGCTTACAATACGCATCTTTCATTAATCTCAACCTGATTTCAAAGATTATTTATTTATTTATTTATTTATTTATTTATTTATTTATTTATTTATTTGACAGAGAGAGAACCAGCACAAGTAGGCAGAGAGGCAGGCAGGGGGTGGGGGGAAGCAGGCTCCCCACAGAGCAGAGAGCCCGATGCGGGGCTCCATCCCAGGACCCTGAGATCATGACATGAGCTGAAGGCAGAGGTTTAACCCACTGACCACCCAGGCGCCCCTCAACCTGATTTTAAGCAATATCATGCTACTTCACACATACTGAACCTTATAACAGTATACTCACAATTCTTCCCTCCCACTTTGATGTATTATTGTCACACATTTTATTTTTCTATACACTATATAAACTTCTTAAAAAGTTTTATTTATTTAGTGGCACCCGGGTGGCTCAGTTGGTTAAGCATCCAACTCTTGATTTCAGCTCAGGTCATGATCTCAGGGTTTTGAGATGGAGCCCCATGTTGGGCTCTGTGCTGGGCATGGGGCCTGCTTAAGATTCTCTCTCTCCCTCTCCCTCTGCCCCTCTGTCCCTACTCCCTCTAAAAAAGTTGTATTTAGGGACGCCTGGGTGGCTCAGAGGGTTGAGCCTCTGCCTTCGGCTCAGGTCATGATCTCAGGGTCCTGGGATCGAGTCCTGCATCGGGTTCTCTGCTCAGCAGGGAGCCTGCTTCCCCACCCCCTCTCTCTGCCTGCCTCTCTGCCTACTTGTGATATCTCTCTGTGTCAAATAAATAAATAAAATCTTTAAAAAAAAAGAAAAGTTGTATTTATTTAAGTCATCTCTACACCCAGTGTGGAGCTCAAACTCACAACCCTGAGATCAAGAGTTGCAAGTTCTTCTGACTGAGCCAGCCCAGCACCTCTGTTTCTCCATACACTATAAATCTCCACTACGGTGCTATTATTTTTCTTTTAAGTAGTTAATTCCCTGTTAGGGTGATTAAAATAATGCAAACATGTCTTTTATATTTACTTTCATTTTAACCATTTCTGAAAATTAATATGTCCTTGTGTAGCTCCAAGTACCTGTCTGGTATCATATCCTTACATTTGAAAAACTTTCTTTAAGATCTGATGGTGCAGCTCTGCTGGTAATGAATTCTCAGCTTTTGATACTTTGAAAAAGTCTTTCTTTTTTTTTTTTTTAATTTATATTCAGTAAAATTGAGTTTATTTGTGTAGAATTCTGAGTTTGGAGACATGTCGTATCATATAATCACCACAATCAGGATACAGAATAGTTGTGCTTTCATTTAAAAAGAAAAAAATCGGGGCGTCTGGGTGGCTCAGTGGGTTAAAGCCTCTGCCTTCGGCTCGGGTCATGATCTCGGGGTCCTGGGATCAAGCCCCGCATCGGGCTCTCTGCTCAGCGGGGAGCCTGCTTCCCCATCTCTCTCTCTCTGCCTACTTGTGATTTCTGTCTGTCAAATAAATAAATAAAATCTTAAAATAAAAGAAAAAGAAAAAAATCTTTTTATTTATTTATTTTGAAAATCTATTTATTTTTATTTTTATTTATTTTATATTTGAATAAAAATCTTTTTATTTTTATTTTATTTATCTTTATATTTTATTTATTTATTTATTTATTTTATTTGAAAAATCATTTATTTTGAAAAAAATCATTTATTTTGAAAGAGTTATAGACTCACATGAAGTTGCAAGAAATAGCATAGAGGGGCCTCTGGGTGGTTCAGTGGGTTAAAGCCTCTGCCTTCAGCTCGGGTCATGATTCCAGGGTCCTGGGATCAAGCCCCACATGCGGCTCTCTGCTCAGTGGGGAGCCCGCTTCCTCCTCTCTCTCTGCCTGCTGCTCTGCCTACTTGTGATCTCTGTCAAATAAATAAGTAAAACTTCTTTTAAAAAAATAGCATAGAGTCCTGTTTACTCTTCACCTAGATTTGCCCAATGGTAGCATCGTACATAACTATTGTACAATATCAAAGCCTATTCTCAATTCAACAACATTACGGCAATATTATTAAGCAAACTTATTCAGATCTTACTTAGATTTCACCAGTTTTTGCACACACTTGTGTGTGTGTGTAACTGCACGTAATTATGTATAGATTCATGTTACCAGTGCCTTCATTTATTTTAAGTAAACTCTTTGTCCAATGTAGGACTCAAACTCATGATCCTGAAGTCAAGAGTCGCATGTTCTGCTGACTAACCCAGCCAAGCACCTCCAGCACATTCATTTTTTTTTAAGATTTTATTTATTTATTTAACAGACAGAGACCACAAGTAGGCAGAGAGGCAGGCAGAGAGAGGAGGAAGCAGGCTCACTGCTGAGCAGAGAGCCCGATGCGGGGCTCGATCCTAGGACACTGGGATCATGACCTGAGCCAAAGACAGAGGCTTTAACCCCCTGAGCCACCCAGGCGCCCCAGCACATTCATTTTTGAAAGATATTTTTACTGTATATAGAATTCTGGGTTGGCAGTTTCTTCAGCACTAGCAGGCTCAATCAGTAGAGCATGAGACTCTTGATCTTGGGGTTGTGAGTTCAAGCCCCATGTTGGGCCTAGAGCTTACTGAAAAAACCATAAACAAACAAATAAGCTGATTCATTGTCTTCTGCTTACATAGTTTCTGATAAGAAGTCTGCTGTAATTCTTTTTTTTCTCTTTTTTTATTAATTATTTTTATTAACATATAATGTATTATTTGCCCCAGAGGTACAGGTCTGTGAATCATCTGGCTTACACATTTCACAGCACTCACCGTAGCACATACCCTCCCCAGTGTCCATAACCCAGCCACCCTCACCCTACCCACCTCCCCCCAGCAACCCTCAGTTTGTTTGTGAGATTAAGAGTCTCTTATGGTTTGTCTCCCTCCTGATCCCATCTTGTTTCATTTTTTCCTTCCCTACCCCCCAAACCCTCTGCCCTGCCCCTCAAATTCCTCATATCAGGGAGATCATATGATAGTTATCCTTCTCTGATTGACTTATTTCACTCAGAATAATACCCTCTAGTTCCATCCAATCATTGCAAATGGCAAGATTTAATTTCTTTTGATGGCTGCATAGTATTCCATGGTATATATATATACCACATCTTCTTTATCCATTCATCTATGGATGGACATCTAGGTTCTTTCCATAGTTTGGCTATTGTGGACATTGCTGCTCTAAACATTCGGGTACACGTGCCCCTTTGGATCACTACATTTGTATCTTTAGGCTAAATACCCAATAGTAGAAGTCTTCTGCAATTCTTATCTTTGTATGTTTGTGAGTAGTGATTTTTTTCCCCCTCTCTGGCTCATTCAGGATTTTCTCTTTGGTTTTCAGTAGTTTGACTATGATGTATTAGGTGATCTTATTTTTCTTTTTTTCTTTTTTCTTCTGCTGGAGGGTAATTTTTCCTACTTGGGTGTTTCTGATTCTAAAGACCTACAGGGATGTCTTCAACCATTTTTTTAAAAGATTTTTTTTTAATTTATTTGACAGACAGAGATCACAAGTAGGCAGAGAAGGAGGCAGAGGGAGAGGAGGAAGCAGGCTCCCCACTGAGCAGAGAGCCCAACGCAGGGCTCCATCCCAGGACCCTAGGATCATGACCTGAGCCGAAGGCAGAGGCTTTAACCCACTGAGCCACCCAAGTGCCCCTCTTCTACCATTTTTGGAAAATTCCTAACCATTATCTCTTCACATACTTCTTCTCATTCTCTCTCTCTCTTTTCCTTCTGGGATTTCAATTACATGTATATTAGATAATGTGATATTGTCCTGTGGCTCTTGGATGCTCCATTCTGTTTTCTTATTTTACACTTACTTTTCTCTGTGTTTCAGTTTGGATAATTTCTGTTGACCTATCTTCAAGTTTACTGACTCTTTCCTTAGTTTTGTTGAGTCTACTGAGGAGCCCATAAAGGCATCCTTCCATCTTTGCTACTGTGATTATTTTTTCTTTTTTAATTTCTAGAATTTCCATTTGACTCTTACACCTTCCATCTCTGCTGAAGTTCCCCATCTGTTTATGCATGTGGTCCATCTTTCCTACTGCCACTTTTAACATAAATCATGATTATATTTAAAAGCCCTTATCAGGGTGTCTGGGTGGGTCAGTTGGTTAGGTGTCCGATTTTTTTTTAAAGATTTTATTTCTTTATTTGACAGACAGATCACAAGCAGGCAGAGAGACAGGCAGAGAGAGAGAGAGAGGAGGAAGCAGGCTCCCCGCCGAGCAGAGAGCCCGATGCGGGGCTCCATCCCAGGATCCTGAGATCATGACCTGAGCTGAAGGCAGAGGCTTTAACCCACTGAGCCACCCAGGCACCCCAGGTGTCCGATTTTTTATCTCAGCTCAGGTCTTGATCTCAGGGTTATGTGTTCAATCCCTATGTAGGGCTCCATACTCAACATGGAGCCTACTTAAAAAATAAATAAAAGCCCTTGTCTAGGGGCACCTGGCTGGCTTAATCTGTTGAGCATGCAACTCTTGATCTCTGGGTCATGAGTTCGATCTCCACGTTGGGTACAGAGTTTACTTAAAAAATGTTTTTGTGGGGGTGCGCCTGGGTGGCTCAGTGGGTTAAAGCCTCTGCCTTCAGCTCAGATCATGATCTCGGGGTCTTGGGATCGAGCCCCGCATTGGGCTCCCTGCTCAGCGGGGAGCCTGCTTCCCCCTCTCTCTCTGCCTGCCTCTCTGCTTACTTGTGATCTCTGTCAAATAAATAAATAAAATCTTTAAAAAAAAATGTTTTGGGGGGGGATGCCTGGATGGCTCAGTCAGTTAAGCCGCTGCCTTCAGCTCAGGTCATGATCCCAGGGTCCTGGGATCGAGTCCCACATCAGGCTCCTTGCTCTACAGGGAGCCTGCTTCTCTCTCCGCCTCTGCCTGCCACTCTGCCTGCTTGTGTGTGCTCTCTCTCTCTCTGCCAAATAAATAAATTAAATATTTAAAAAAAAATTTTTTTACAATTCCTTTGTCTAATTGTTTTAACAACTGAATCATTTCTGAGTCTGGCTTGTTGGATTCCTTTGAACATAAGCAAGTGTAAGAAGGCCAGAAAAACTGCAGAGAGAGAGAGACACACAGTGGTCACCGAGCAGTGTCCTTCCAGCCATAAGGGGGATTAGGGTTTATCCTGAGAGCAATGGGAACTATTGGAGAGTACAAGCAGGGGAGTCATATGATCAATTTGGGGTTTTTAAAAGTTCTTCTGCTGGTGTACAGAGAATGGATTGTGTGAAGACCAGAGCAGAGGCAAGGACACCAATCAGGAAGCAGAGGAAAAAAGGGGCGCATGGCAGATCCAGGGCAGCAGAGAGCCTGTACCTGGACCCTGTGTACCATTTCCGTGTCCTTCCAGCACCCAGAAGGGAAAAAACTGGTTCCAGAGGAGGAGTTTCGCGATTTCCTGCTAGTTTTAACTTATGACCACCAGAGGGCGCAAAACCCTAACGAGACGCTTGGACTCGGAGCTGGGTCCACCGCCCCGGACTGCGTCCTAGGACTTGGGCCCCTCTCCTTGTCCAGTTAGATGGCTGATCCTAGGGTTGACAGGAACTGGACTTTAGTCCCGAGGGTGTTTTGTGAGAAAGCAGTGATTAAACTAAAAAAATGCTGGGCTGGGATCCTCAAAATGCAAGTTCTAGCCCCTTCCCCTTCCCTGCCACTCCCTGACTTAGCCAAGTTACATCACCTCCCCAACGCCGGTGTCTGCAAGAACGGAGATAATTTTTGCTCCTATTTCCCCTTTTGCTTCCCGGTCTGGCCCAGGCCTTCATTTCAGAGACAGGCTGTGCCATGTTGGGGCTCAGAACCTGGTGTCTCAGCCACCTGGGGTTATTTTCCATTCCAACCACAAATTAGCCAAGATAACCTTGGTCAAGTAATTTCATCTCCTGAGAGCCCCAGTTTCCATCTTTGTTAAGTGGGAAGGAGCCCTAACACATCCCTTGCGTAGTTGCAAACTGTGAGATAATGCCCCTAAATACTTAGCACAGTTGCTGGCACATAGTAATTGTTCAGTGTACGCTTATTATCCAGCTAGAAACTGGACTCACACTCATTTCAGTGCTTACTTGAATATCCAGGACGGGGGCTCTGCTAGTAATTCCTTTAGTGGTTTTCAGCAAGAGTCCCACCCTTTTCTTTTCCTTTTTTTAAAGATTTTTTTAAAGATTGTATTTATTTATTTGACAGAGATCACAAGTAGGCAGAGAGGCAGGCAGAGAGAGAGCGGGGAGCAGGCTCGATGCGGGGCTCGATCCCAGGACCCTGAGATAATGACCTGAGCCGAAGGCAGAGGCTTAACCCACTGAGCCACCCAGGCGTCCCAAGTCCTTCCCTTCTTTGAGCCTCAGTTTGCCCAACAAGAAAAATGGGCGGTTGGATTAGACTGTTTACTCAGCAGGAGCCCTTTCAGTCCTGACATTCCAGGCTGCTTCGATCTCCCTCCCTGCTACCCCGCCCCCCGCCTCCTTTCTTTCTTCCATTTAACCATCATGCATTTGTTCATTCAACAATTGCGTATTTATTGGGTATCGACTATATTCCAGGTGCAGAAACAAAACAGACCCACATCAAAACAGGTGTCATCCACGGAGAAGCCAGCCTGTGGGAAGCATGTTTGTTCAAAAGCTTCCTTGCTTTCTCTTCCAGTAATCAATCCTCGCAGGTTATTTCGTGTTTGGAACAGGAAAGATTTTTACCAAGAGTTTATTTCTGTGCGTCTCCGTGTGGCTGTGTACACACACACACATTTATATATAACATTTGCTGCAGCGTTGTCATGGGAACCGGTTTTTGGTCTCCGGGCCTGAGGGATGCCCGCGCTGGAGCAGTTTTTATGAAATAGACCCTGCATGCACTTTTGTGTGGTGTGCGATCCTGCTGGGAGAGCGGCCCCAAGAGCCTTTGTCGGCCCTTTTGATCATCGCCGCCGATTTTTCTCATTGATCTTGTCGGATGTGAGCCAGTTTGACTGAGGCAACCGAAGGTCGAGCTCAGTGGCTGGCAGAGCCAGATCCTCTGGGACATTTGCCAACCAGCAGCGTGGATAGGTCAGCTCGGGCTTTTTGTCTTCTTAAACCCTTGATGTGGGAATGTCTAAGGCTTTGGGGAAGACTTGGATGAGAAGACAAAAGCAGCCAGGGAATGTGTTTTCAGGAGGACAGCTGCAGCAGCCACTTTGGGACTTGGCAGGCCGTGCCAGAGCGGGGAGGGGCCGAGTGCCAGCCGGAGGGCGGGGAGGGACTCACCATTCGCCAGCGGCTCCTCTGGCTCTGGCCCCATCCTGGGCGCTTTCCGTTTTCCCTGGAATTCTGGAATCCACCCTGGAGGATAGACGTCTCGTGCTTCCTCGTGGGACACTGGCACGGGAGGGAGAGGAAAAGTGGCCTCACTAGGGAGTGGCAAAGCTGAGCTTCAAACCCAGGTTGGGTCTGACCCCAAGCTGGGCTTTGCCCACTCCGCTGTGCCACTGGGTAACCTTCCGCCGCCAGGTTCCCCTCGCTTCAGGAATGGCAGTCCAGAAAACGGAGTCCTCGCAAACCCCAGGTATGAGGAAGAGCTGAAGGGAAGAGGACCCCGTTTACTGATCATCCTCTGTGTTCAGTACTGGGCTCGGTCTTTCCACCTCACGGCTCCGCTGGAACATTGAAACTCCCGTCACCCCCAAGCAGATGAGAGAAATCGAGGCCCAGAAAGGTGAAGTGACTCAATTAAGGTCTCAGAACTGGGTTTTGAGCCAAGGCAATTGTTTTCCCAGAAGAAAGCCCTATAGCACTGCGGCCTTCTCCCACATTCCCCAGCTACGGTGCCAAAGAGAGGTATTTAGATGTTCCAAGAGCAGGGAAGGCCACTCCAGAAAACCTTGTATGGCAGAGGATTCCCACCTGTCCAGGTAGGGCTCCCCCAAATCTACCAGAGTATGGTTACACTCAGGAACTCAATCAACATCCATCCCTCCATATGTGGGGTGCCTCCTATATGCCAGGCTTGGTCTGGGTACGGGGCACCCAGCAGTGAATGTGAAAGTCATGATCGCTGCTATTAGGAGCTCACTCTCTAGCAAAAGGACAGGCTCGAGAGAAGTAAGTTTAAGTGTGAGAAGCCAGTGGCACTACAAGTGCGCACAGCAGGGACTGTTGGCCTGGGTGGAGGGGTGTTTGCGTTTACTTACAGAAAACTTCCTGACACCTTGACTCAAGAAGACCGAGAATACAACTGAGACCTGAAAGTCGGCCATGCTATGGCATGAAATGAAAGAAGTTTCTATTTTCCTGATGGACAGATGTGATACTTATCCCCAAGCCATTTACAGCTTCATTGACGAGATAAAGAGGTTAATGGTTATTGAGTACTTACTACAGCCAGGTAGGAGGTTTCAGAAGCCCCGTCTGAATAGAATGTGATAGAAGCATAGGAAAATAATGTTCCAACACAAAAGTAGCGAAGACAGGGGCATCTGGGGGTGGCTCAGTCAGTTGAGTGCCTGAGTTGGTTTCGGCTCAGGTCATACTCTCAGGGCTGTGAGATCAACCCCCGTGTCAGGCTCCACACTCTGTAGAGTCTGCTGGAGATTCTCTCTCTCTCTCTCTGTCCCTTCCGCCCCCCGTGCTTGCCCTCTCTCTAAGCAAATAAATAAAAAATTTTTTTAAATAGTAGGAGAAGGTAGGAGCAATGAAACTATCTGGGGAGCATGAAGAGAATGGAGGAAAGTTTGTCCCATGAGATGTTACTTGAGCAGGGTTTTGAAGGATCAGTAGGAGCTTGCTTGGCAGTCCAGGAGCCAGAGACATTCCAAGTGGTGGGAACACTGTTCCACTTGGAAACAGGAAAATGCATGGCTGTTCAGGGTGCATGTCCATGGGGGAAGGGACAGGAAATGAGGGTGCAGAGATTGGTAGGAGTCAGGCAGCTACCCGAGTCAGGAACCTATGCTCTAACCAGTCCCCACTTAGCCTGCATAAGGGGGAGAACCATGCATCTTCTTCAACTTCTCTACTTCAGTGGAAGAAAAGGCATGTAATGAGGTGGGGGGAGGGGAAGCATGATTGCCAAATGTGGGAAACTGAAAATGTCCATCTGCAGAATTAATTCTAAATTGCTATTTTCATTCTCACGCCAGAGGGAAAGGCAGAGCCTAGCAACGCGCCCCAGCCTCTTTCCAGGTGTCTGGAGTGCCAGCAGGCCGGGCTGGGCAGGCAGGCTGGCTCCCGGGGAGATCATTGGAGCCAGTTCGGTGCTTGGGACCAGCTGTGGGCATCTGGAAATCCAGCTTCCTCTTCCAGTGAAAACAGAGTCCAGGATTTTCCCAAGGCAGCCAGCTTGGCAGGATCATTAAATAGCATCCTGCTTGACAAGAGCCAGGGGAAAGCTGGGCCACCCAGGGTAGAGGATATGGTTTCCAGATTTAAGATGGGATATGTGGGTGATTGTGTGAAGTCCCTTGGTTTAGAGAGGGCTGGAAGCCTGCTAGGCGGGTATTAGAGACATTTCACTGGCCAGGCCCAGTGGCAGTGCAGGTTGATCTCAGGAGATTTGGTGTAGGGGGTTCTGATAAGGCCTGGCATCAGCGAGGTCAAAGGTTGCCTTGCCTCCAGACCTAGCAGCCGCTCCTGAACATGTTGGGTGGTTAGCCAGACCAGGGAGGAAGCAGCCATTGTTATGGTTCAGGTCCTAAGTGCAAGCAGTATTAGTCCTCAGAGCTCTATAGGAGTGTTACGGGGATTAAATGAGTTGATACATATGAACAATTTTGCCCAGTGCCCGGCTTGCAGCAAATGCTCAGTGCAGTTGTTGTTTTAATCAGCCAGACATGCGGACGGTGGGTTTCTGCTTGCTAGCTTACTGAATGCTCGCGCCAGCTCTCAGAAGTAGGAAATAATAGGTGAAAACAATTGTTATTATGGTTGGGAAAGCTGTGGCATGGTGGGGTTATGGAATCTGCTCAAAGACACAGTTAAAAGTGAAGAGAGGAAAGAGCTCGTATGCCTGAGCAACAAAAAGACAAACAAGGAGGGATGCCTGGGTGGCTCAGTCCCTTGAGCGTCTGACGCTTGATCTCAGGGTCGTGATTCCAACCCCGGCACTGGGCTCCACAGTGGGTGTGGAGCCCACTTAAAAACAAACACACACACACACACAGGCAGGGAGACGCCTGGCCAGACTCTTGGTCTCAGGGTTGTGAGTTCAAGTGCCACATCAGACATGGAGCCAACTTGAATTTTTTTTTTTTATTTATTTTAAAATGGCAAAGCACTTGAATAGACATTTCCATAAGGAAGGTATCAAATGGCAGCCCCTGGGCTCAGTCGGTTAAGCGTCTGCCTTCAGCTCAGGTCATGATCCCAGGGGCCTGGGATCGAGCCCTGCGTTGGGCTCCCTGCTCAGTGGGGAGTCTGCTTCTCCCTCTTTCTCTTCCCCTCCCCCTACTCATGCTCTCTCTCTCTCTCTCTCAAATAAATCAATAAATAAAATCTTTTTTTTAAAGATTTTTATTTATTTATTTGACAGACAGAGATCACAAGTAGGCAGAGAGGCAGGCGGAGAGAGAGGGGGAAGCAGGCTCCCTGCTGAGCAGAGAGCTCGATTCAGGGCTCGATGCCAGGACCCTGGGATCATGATCCAAGCCGAAGGCAGAGGCTTTAACCCACTGAGCCACCCAGGTGCCCCAATAAATAAAACCTTTAAAACCAAAACAGAATCATCATATGATCCAGCAATTCCACTTCTGGCTATATACCCCAAAGCGTTGAAAGGAGTAACTAGAAAGGCTACTTGCATGCCCGTTGTAAAAGGTCCATTGAGGGGTGCCTGGGTGGCTCAGTGGGTTGAGCCTCTGCCTTCGGCTCAGGTCATGGTCTCGGGGTCCTGGGATCGAGCCCCCATTGGGCTCTGTGCTTGGCAGGGAGCCTGCTTCCCTCCAACTCTCTGCCTGCCTCTCTGCCTACTTGTGATCTCTGTCAAATAAATAAATAAAATCTTTAAAAAATAAAAAATAAAAGGTCCATTGATCCCTGTATGGACCAACAAAATGTAGCATATCTATGTAATGGAATTTTATTCAGCCTTAAGAAGGAGTTATGTGCTGATACATGCTGCAGGATGGATGAACCTAAGAAATGTTATACTAGGTGGAATGTGCCAGACACAGGAGGACAAGTATTGTGTGACTCCATTTATTTTATTTATTTTTTAAAAGATTTTATTTATTTATTTGACAG
>ML112488.1:18299-40658 GCA_003697995.1 Taxidea taxus jeffersonii
TAAAAAAAAAAAAAAAAGGTAAAAGTGGTAAATTTTGTGTTGTATCTAACTACAACTAAAAAAAAAAATAGCTGCAAGAAGAAGGAGGAGGAAAAAAAAAAGTAGCAGACTTATAATTAGGACCAGGCTCTATCTGCATCCAGGGACCCCTGGGATGGCTCCCTGGATTTCCTTTCCTCTTTCTAGGAAAATGATCCCCATTTTTGTTCAAAATTTACCAGCAAAGGGGCACCTGGCTGACTCAATTGATGGAACATGTGACTTCTGAACCCAGGGTTGTGGGTATAGAGATGGATCTCAGCCCCATGTTGGGTGTAGAGATTACTTAAAAAAAAAAAAAAAGAATCTTAGGGGCACCTGGGTGGCTCAGTTCGCTAATCTTCTGACTTTGGTTCAGGTCATGATCTCAGGGTCCTCGAATAGAGACCCACATTGGGCTCTACGCTCAGAGGGAATGCCTGCTTGTTCTCTGCGAATGACCCCCACCCCCATGCATGCGCCCACTTGCTCTTTCTCTCTCTCAAATAAATAAATAAAATCTTAAAAAAATATTTTATTTATTTATTTGACAGACAGAAATCACAAGTAGGCAGAGAGGCAGGCAGAGAGAGAGAGGAAAGCAGGTTCCCTGCTGAGCAGAGAGCCCGATGTGGGGCTTGATCCCAGGACCCTGAGATCATGACCTGAGCCGAAGGCAGAGGCTTTAACCCACTGAGCCACCCAGGCGCCCCTAAATAAATAAAATCTTTAAAAAATAACCTTAAAAAACAACAACTAACCAGCAAGGAGAAAAGATGTATCATGGGGATGATGGGCATACCCAGATGTAGCAAATTCTATTTAATTCAAAGCATTAATTAATTAGTTAATTAATTCAAAGCTGGGAGTGGTATGCTGCTGGAAGGACAGTCCTAATTTTGCTCAAGTTAGGTCAGAGAATGGAAGTGCTGAGGAGTCAGATAGTGGAAACTGCGCTCCATCCTCTCCACTCTGCCCCCGTTCCCACAACCTGTGTGCCCATAGCATTCTTCAGGCTGTGTCCCGGTGACAAACGCGGAGTACTCGGGGAATTTCCAACACTAATTCTCAGACACCAGCTGAGGGTCCTAAAGCTTCACTCGGTTTTGACACCATCTACCTGGAGATGGCATCAGATCCCACAGGGGGAGGTCTCAGTCCTATGGGACCACCCCCCCCCCATTTCAAATGCTGGCTGTGAGGCCAGGTTGTCGCCAGTTCTTCCAACCTACTGGCTAGAGATCAGAGGTTCCCACAATCCCTTCCTTGGGTTGGATTAATTTGCTAGAGCGGCTTACAGAACTCAGAGAAACATCTTACTCACTAGAGTAAGTCTATTATGTTTATTATGCAGTTTATTATGAAAGAGGGTAACTCGGGAACAGCCAGCCAGAAGAGCCGTACAGGGCAGGGTGTGGGCAAGGGTCTGGTCACCCATCCCTCTCCAGGAGCACCACTCTCCCTGCACCTCTGCAAGCTCACCAGTCTAGGAGCTTCTGTGGACCCCAAACTTTGGAGTTCTTAACAGAGGCTTCATTACCTAGGCATGACTGAATGAATCATAGGAACTCAACCTCCAGCTCTCCTTCTCTTCTCAGAGGTCCTGGGGTGGGGCTGAAAGTTCCAAGTCTCCACCAACAGGGTTGGTTCCCCTAACAACCAGCGCCCCCACCCCCCTCCTTAGGTGACCTGGGGGTTTTCCATAAGTCACCTCGTTAACATAACAAAAGATACCTTTATTCTAATCTCTTGGGAAATTCCAAGGGTTTTAGAGCTCTCTGCCAAGAACCGAAGACCAAATATAAATTTCTTATTAAAATCACAATATCACAAGCACATAATACATGTCTGGCTCTACTCTATAACCTAGAGATACACCAGTGAGCGGAACAGACTGAGTCCCTCCTCTTCCAGGGCTAACATTCTAACGGGGGAAAGGTAGACCATAAACTCATAAACGTGGAAATGCCGCATGTCAGATGGTAACGGGTGTCAGGAAGGAAATTCCAGCAGGCCAGGGTGTGCTAGGGATGGGGGTGGGTTGCTAGTTTATGTGGGACATCTGGGAAGGCTTCTCTGATAAGGTGGCATTTGAGCAGAAACATGAAGGAAATCGGGGAAGGTGCAGGGCAGAGATTCCAAGGACCGGCAACAGGAAATGCAGAGGCCCTGAGTGGGAGTGTGCTTGATGAAGGAACATCATGAAGGCCAAGTGCACTAAACACGGAGAAGAGCAGGACAGAAGCTCAGAGAGGTCAAGGTGAGGGTGGGAGCCAGAGTTCATGTAGAGCCTTGCAGGCCATTGAGTAGATTTTTGTTTTTACTCCAGATGGGAAGAGGAGACAGTAAAGTGCTCTGAGCAGAGACCTGACTATCTTCACTTTTAAATATAAATCATTATGGGGATTACTTAACTTGTAGGTCCAGGTAACCCTTTTCTTCTCCCCATTAGATACAGCCTCCTACTCCTCTTGGGGGCCCAACATGGGGCCTGGCACATAGCGTCACTTAGTAAATGCCAGTTCCATGAATCCTGAAGATCCCCTGCCCCAGAAGCATGCAGGCCAGGGGGTTGGGCAGCAGACTGCTTAATGGGAGGACAGTATCAGTGACAAATGCCCCGGCCTAGCAGGGAAGAGAGGCTGCAGCTTCCATCTCTGCTCTGCTGCTCCCTTGCTGTGTGACCTTGAAAAAATCATTGCCTCTCTCTGGGCTCTATTCCTAAAACCAGAACAATGGGCAAGTTCGTCTTTAAGGTATTTTCAGTCCTGACTAAACTCTAGGATAATACTTTAAAAAAAAAATCGTGGTAAAGTACAAATCACACAAAGTTTACCATCTTTTTTTTTTTGTCTGAGAGAGTGAGCACAGGCAGACAGAGTGGCAGGCAGAGGCAGAGGGAGAAGCAGGCTCCCTGCTGAGCAAGGAGCCTGATGCGGGACTAGATCTCAGGACGCTGGGATCATGACCTGAGCCAAAGGCAGCTGCTTAACCAACTGAGCCACTCAGGCATCCCCAAAGTTTACCATCTTAACCAACCAACCATTCCATGAGACTAGTTTTTGCTCCTTCTTGTAGCCTAGTGAAATCGCCCGCTCTGCAGCCGCAAGCTATGATCGCTTTCAGGAGAAGGTGAGCAAGGGAGAGCCACTCCCCACACTGTGGACAAAGGGGCTGGACAACTTGGTGCCAGAAGTGAGAACGGCCACAAAGGAGAAAAGCTGCTCCTTGCCCTGGAGGGAACAGGAGAGGAATTCGGCTTCATCCCCAGTGCTTCTTAGTGCTTTCCGTCTTGCTTTAATCCTCCGAGGCAGACCTCCCAGTCATTTTGCAAATGGCCCAGAGAAGTTAGGAAACTTGCTTAAGGTAGTACAGCTGGTCTGTAAGGTTAAAACCCAGACCTGCGTTGAAGTTTAAAACCTTTGCCAGGGGCGGAGTGGGAGGGGCCAGGGGCCTGGGTGGCTCAGTGGGTTAAAGCCATTGCCTTCAGCTCCCGTCAGGATCTCAGGGTCTTGGGATGGAGCCCCGCATCAGACTTCCTGCTCACTGGGGAGCCTGCTTCCTTTCCTCTCTCTCTGCCTGCCTCTCTGCCTACTTATGATCTCTGTCAAATAAATAAATAAAATCTTAAAAAAATAATAAAACCTTTGCAGGGAATCATGGCACCCTACCACTGGGCTCTGTGATGTATGGGAAGGGCCTGCCAGCACAGCTCTTCCCTGAAGAGCCTTCATGGCTGATTATGAACACGTTTACCGTGGTGCACAAAATGGGCCAAACAATTTCTTTGCTTTTCCCATGGGGGCTTCTCTCCTTCCACCCCATCCACTTTGGATGGGTGCCCTGAAGTGTCTCTGTCTTCAGTCTTCAATCCTTTTTTTTTTTTTTCATTATTGTTTTTAAACCTTCTTAGCCTCCCATCTCTAGGTCTCAACTGATGATGGTCCAGATCTCGGGACACCAAGGTTTAAGACCAGCTCTACCCTTGGTGGATATTCAGATGTCGCTCAGCAGAACCACAGATTATTACAAGTTCCCTCCCCGCGTGTCTACTAAAAATGGCTTCTGTTGGCATAACAGGGCTTGTCTTTATGCTAAAAGGGCAGTCCTCTCCAGGAGGAAAAATGAAGGGGAGAGAGAAAGTCCAGCTTGCAACAATATTTTCAAGTTTTCAATTAAGAAAGTAAGGGGTCAGGAACTTAGGTGGCCCAGTGGATTAAAGCCTCTGCCTTTAGTTCAGGTCACTATCCCAGAGTTCTGGGATCGAGCCCCACATCGGGCTCTCTGCTCAGAAGGGAGCCTGCTTCCTCCTCTCTCTTTGCCTGCCTCTCTGCCTACTTGTGATCTCTGTCAAATAAATAAATAAAATCTTAAAAAAAAAAAAAAGAAAGTAAGGGGTCCTCCCGAGCCCAATCTCCAGTTCACTCAGAGAAACACAGCACTGATCCCACACGATAACAAATAAGGAAAACTCTATCACCCAGCCATGAGATGGACAAACCAACTCTTCACTTGTCTGCTGGCTCTCTGAATGAGGCTGGAGAGATATATTTATTTGCGGGGGGCGGGGAATGCAAGTCTGTGTTGGAGGCTCTGGCAATAGCAGAGGTCAAAGGTACAACACTCCTCTTGTGGGCTATTGGTTCCTGCTCTGGGATACTCTGGTCCTTCTCTTTCTCTGTGTAGTATGAGGCCCAGCTGGGGCTCTGGGGTACCCAGGACTCCAGGGTTGCATAAAATCTTCTGAAAATTCACAAGTATCCTATCCTTCAGCAAGTTTCATGTCCTATTTATTGAGTGCTAGATATTTGGGATGTTTTCTTTCTTTCTTTCTTTTTTTTTAAAAGATTTTATTTATTTATTTGACAGAGAGAGAGAAAGAGTACAAGCAGAGGAAGCAGCAGGCAGAGGGAGAGGGTGAAGCAGGCTCTCCACTGAGCAGGAGGAACCTGATGTGGGACTCCATCCCAGGACCCTGGGATCGTGATCTGAGTTGAAGGCAGCCGCTTAATCAACTGAGCCACGCAGACATCCCTATTGGGGATACTTTAAATGCCTAAGTAATATATCTGACAATTATTACGCCAGGGTCTGGGATAAGTGCTTTACATTTGCTCTATTTTTTCCCCCTTTCTTTCTCTCCCCCCTTTTTATTAGAGAGAGAGAGAGAGAGCGAGCACAAGCAGAAGGAGAAGCAGGCTCTCAGCTGAGCAGGAAGCCTAATGCAGGACTCAGTCCCAGGACCCTGGGATCATGACCTGAGTCAAAGGCAGACGCTTAACTGACTGAACTACCCAAGCTTCCCTTGTTGCCTTTTTAAGGTTATTATTTTAAAAACATTTAAAGGATTATATTTATTTATTTGAGAGAGAGCGCACGAGCGCCAGCAGGGGGTGGGGGCAGGAGTGGGACAAGCAGACTCCCTGGTGAGCGTGGGGCTGATGTGGGGCTGATGTGGGGCTTGATGTGGGGTTCCATCCCAGGACTCTGAGATCACAACCTGAGCTGAAATCAAGAGTCAGACACTTCACCAGCTGAGCCACCCAGGCGCCTTTGTATTTGTTGTCTTATTTCTCATGCTAGGAGGTATAATCTATCTGACAGATGAGAAAACTGAGGCTCAGAGAGGCTAAGTGATGTCTTCAAGGTCATCGAGCTGATAAAAGGCAGGGCTGAGAATCAAACTCAAGTAAGTTGATTCCAATGGCCTCATCTGTGAGTTGCTCAAGAGAGTGTCCTGAGAGCTAAGCCTTGGGAGCCTGGAGGCAGGGTGCCTCGTTCAGCCTGGGCAGTGAGAAAAAGATGCCTGGAAGAGGTGAGGACTGAGCTAAGTCAATGGGCTGAGCAGGGAGAGGGCGCCTAGGGGTTATTGGTAGTAGGAGTAGTCTGCCAAAAGGCCCCTGGGGGAGAAGGAAAATGGCTTTGTTTGCAGGAGACTAAGGTGGCTGCTGCTCTAGATGTGAGTGGCAGGATGGTTGTTAAGGATCTCCAATTCAGACCACGTTCTGAAGATGGTGTGGAGGACAGAGACGGACCTCGGAGGGTGAGGCAGGTTCACAGAACCACCTCTGCCTTTTTTTTTTTTAAGATTTTATTTATTTATTTTGACACAGAGAGAAAGATCACAAGTAGGCAGAGAGGCAGGCAGAGAGGCAGGGGGTGGGGGTGGGGAGCAGGCCCCCTGCTGAGCAGAGAGCCGGATGTGGGGGGCCTTGATCCCAGGACCCTGAGATCATGACCAGAACCGAAGGCAGAGGCTTAACCCACTGAGCCACCCAGGTGCCCCCAGCTCTGCTTTTTGAGGGTGCCTCTGGCCACGACTGGGGAGGTTGCTCCCCAGCGTTCTTCAGTGTTGAAGGAAATGTGGCAAATCAGACTCGGAGTCAGATGCCTTGGTGCTGTATACCAGCCTTTCCACTTAAAAGTTATACAGGTTGAGGGGCACCTGGATGGCTCAGTTGGTTAAGCATCTGACTATCCATCTCAGCTCAGGTCTTGATCTCAGGGTCGTCAGTTCAAGTGCAGCGTTGGATCGTGGAACCTACTAAAATTTTTTTTTATACAGGTTGCTTCCTTACATCTTCGAGCCTCCGGTTCTTCTTTTGTAGATAGGATAAAATAATACTTTGTATAGTTTTTGAGGGGCGTAAGAATTAATCTAAGTGAAACGTTTAGCGGAGTTGTATCCCGGTACATAGTAGGTGTTTAATGAATACTAGGGGCTCTGTGAGAGGGGTGTTGAGCAGGGTCATGCTTTTGGATGAAAGAGCATTCTTCCTCTTTGACTTTGCTCTCTGTAAGTCTCCCCTCATTTTGCCTGGGGGCAGAATCTTATCAGGGACTTTTACATTATTTTGCCCAAGGTCTTTCCGTTTTACCCGTTTTACAAGAGATAATGTTCACAAAGTGCTTAGCAAAGATCAGGCACACAGTAATCACCTGATGCTTGTAGCTATTATTAAGTTAGAAAATGAAACTGGCTTAGAAAAGAATAGCAATTAAGCAATTATCAGTCTGTTATCACTCCAGTGTAAATGAGAAGCCAGATTCTTTCCTGGGAACGGGTTTTGACTGGGATAAGGAAGTCTGAGATCTCAGAACACCAGGAAGGAGAATCTGGGGGAACTGAACCATTTGGGAATTTTTCCTGGAGCCAGTCATGCCTGGAGAAGAACAGAAGATCCAATCCTGTCATCAGGTATAACAAATCCAAATGGTTTAGGGCTCCAGAGTATGAAGTAACTCCAGACTGGAAGACAGGAGTTACTTCCTGGGGGATGAGGCGTCTGGTTCTCCGGAACTGTCAAGAATTAAGCAGCCGCTATGCATAGAGCTTTATGTGAATTAAAAAAAAAAAGGCAGTATGAAATAATGTAGGAGTCATAACCAAATTCGAGTTTTGACTCTTGTCAACTATACTTTCTATGTGACTTTGGGAAAGTCTCCTGTCCACTTTGAGCCTCAATTTTCTCAGCGCTTCCCTTGTGTGATGGTATTGCGCCTTCCCAAGCCCCAGTTTCATCTGTACAATGGGTACTACCTATCTCGCAGGACTGTATGAGATCATGCGCATTAAGTGCTCTGTGCCCAGTAGTCGGTCCTGCCGGGAACGCTCCGTAGATCCTTGCGATTCCTTTCCACTCAATCACATGCACCAGCGTGGGGTGGGATGTGCGGGGAAGGGCTGTGTGGTCTCGTTTAGCCCAGTGGGGCGCAAAGGGCAAATGTTACCCCTTTGCTGGGGACCCTGGGGAGCTGCTGGGCAAGGGACGCTCCGGGCACGGGGCGGGCCTTGGACAAATCCGTCCACAGAACCCCTGAGTCTAGGCGGCTGGTACAAGAGGAGGGTCGCATCAGGTCCCCGGGCAACTTGGGAGTCGGCAAGGTTCCTCCAGATGTAGGTGGGATTCGGCTCCAGGCTTGGCCCTGTCCCCTCCCGGCTGGGTGACCTTGGGCCAGTCACTTTTCCTCTCCAGGCTTCAGGGTGCTCTGGGAGTGAGGCTCCTCATTCCACTCACCTCTCCCAGTGTAGGAGGGCGAAGTGTCGACACAATGCACGAGAACTGCCTTAGGGGCCGGCGAGTGCTATTTATTATGCTAACAGATGCACGCAGCAGGTTTCTTTCCAGCGGTTTCACTCGGGTTAAGCGGTTCCTTCCACTGCAACAGAGGTTTCTCGCCTCACCGCCTCCCGCCCCTGCGGGCAGGGCTCTGCGGACCGCAAGCTCCAGGGCCGTTGCCATTGTTCTTGGAGGCTGGGCGGCAGGGGAGGGCTCTGGCGGACCAGACCTCGCCTTTGGTCTCTGCCTCCACCCAGCACCCCCGCCGCAGTGAGCCTGGGAAGCCCCCCTCGCCGATCTTTCCCGAGGAGGCGAGTCAGCCCCAGAGCTCTCCCGAACGGCGGCCGAAGACGCCCCCGAGCGTCTCCGAAGAATCCCGACCGCTCACAGTCTCCGGAAAGAGCCGAAGGCGCTTCCCACTCTCGGCCTCCCGAGCCGCTCCGAAAAGGCCCGAAGTTTTCCGAGCGGCCGTCCTGCCGGACTGCTGGAGGCGGCCGCAGCGCCATGTTGGATGCTCTGCTCGTTGAGTGAAGAAAATCCGCCGGCATCGCCTGAGCCCCGCTACCGAGAAGGGCGCCGCTTCCCCCGGGGAGGGGGATAAAGACCCCCCGCCGCCGGCCCATGAGGATATTGCCGTGAAAGGTCCGGTCTCTCCGCCTCCTGCCCCCGCCGGGTCCGGCCCCCCCCCCCTGGGGTCGCGTTGTCACGGAGACCGGCAGCCGGTGGTGCTGGCCCGCGGGGCGGCTGCTGCTGCCGGCGGCGGCGGCGGCGGCGGCGGCGGCGGGCGTGTGTGACCGGCCCCGGCCCCCTCCTCCTCCTCCTCCCAGCCTCCCCCCGGCCCCCCGCTCCCGCCGCCTCCCCGGGTCTGCCCCTATCCCGCCCCCCCGCTGCCCCCGGCCCCTGCACCCCGGCGCGCCCGGTCCCGCTCTGGGGGGGTTGGTGGCTTCGCTTTGCCATGAGTTTACCGCAGAAACCGGCTCTGAAATCAGGCTCAGCGGCTGCAGCAGGAACCGGACCCGGCACCGGAGCGGCGGCGGCGGCGGCAGCAGCGGTACCGCCTCCTCACCCGGCGGCAGCAGCAGCAGCGGCAGCGGCGGCGGCGGCGGCGGCAGCGGCGGCGGCAGCGGCCCCTCCTCACCCGAATATCAGGGCCCTCCAGACCCAGGCGCCCCAACAGTATCCTTTTCACCTTCCTGTCGGCCCTTCGGCACCTCGCCGCAGCCCGGGGGAGGGGGCCGTGGCTCCCCGGGGACCCTCCTGCCGGCCGCCACAGCCCAGCCGGGGAAGGGGCTGCTGTTCGAGCCCCCGCGGCCGGCTCGGCCGGAGCTTTCGGGGTGTTCCGGCGGCAGCAGCCCTGTGGGGGACCCCGGGACCCTCTGCAGTACTGTGAAAACTAGCTCCGCTCGGCCTGGCCTCTGCAGCCCTTCCCTTTTAGAGCTGGGGGACCCTTCCCCCTCTCTTCGCCTCCCCCCGCCTCCCCCCGCCCCCCTTTATTAGGCCGAATTTGCTGGTGCCTGGGACCAGCCCTGCAGGGAAGGCTTTTCTCTGATTGTTGTGAGGACTACACCCTCCTCCTCCTCCCCCCCCTTCTCCCCCTGCCTCGGGGCCTGGTGGGCTTCCCTGATTGTTATTATTAGTACATAATAAACTTTATTGGTAAATTTCCTGTTTGAAACTAAGCTCAGTTCGTTTCTGAGGTAAGTCGGATTTTAACTCTACGGTGAAAATGTGCAGAAAGCACCCCCTCTGGCTGATGTTTAGCGATGGGGGGAGTTGTGATGTGGTTTGTGGTGGAACGCGGTCTGAGGAGGAAATGTTACACCGAACGCTTCCCTGTCTTTGACCTTTTTAAAGGAAGAGGAAGTTAACTGACATTACCCATCACCCCCGAAAGTCTCACTTCTTGGAAGGCTTGTGTTATGATGGATATTTTTAAAGGCTTTAATTTCCTCCTCTTAGGCCCGATGACTAGAGGGGATCAGGGCTTCTGGAGGAGAGCCTGGTATTGACTGTATCTAATTTCATGTTATTTGCTCGATTGTATAGCTTTGATTGAAAAGACTTGATGATGAGGTATTTTAGTCAGAAACTAGCCGGTGAAGGTAAAACGTTCAATTCATTAATTCCACGGAGATTTAGAAAGGTATTACCGACCTGAGAATAAGATTTCATCATGCACCTTTCCCTCCGTCCCTCCGTTGTATTTGTGTAAATCAATAAATAACCATTGGATGTTAGATGTGTTGTGTTTTTGTATTTGTGTCATTTTGTGTTTGACTTCCAGAGAGAGTAGGGTGTGTGAGCAAGTAACTGCCATGAAGTCCACGGCCGATTTCACAGTCTGTAGTTTGATTCCTGTCTGTATTGATTACTTTGAGAAGGGAAAGGTATCTCCCTTCTAGAGTCATTTCAGGTCATCCTTTTGGTTTCTGTTAAGTGTCATTTTCTCTGTTCTTTAAATATTGTTATTCAATCCAGGCAGTGTGGCGCAGAGTAAAGATAAATTCCATTCCAGTGTGATGTGTGTACTGATTTCATAATGTTTTTATCCTGCATGATTCTGTTCAATTAAGAATTTTTCGCAGATGAGAATGCTTGGTGATACCTTAGTGTTGCTCATGGAAAATCTGGTTAGTTTTGATCAGTATCCCTAGGTGCTTTACTTTGGGGGAAAAAGGATCGGCGGATTAGCCTACCTCAAGGTGGAGTTCAGTGCTGGATCTCTTAAACATATCTTCCCTGAATGCTTTGTGAGTTTGAATTCCTTTCTAATTTGTCTTTTTTTTTGGTCTTGATTGCCCATACTTGGTCAGGGCTATAAATTTGTGTACTGTGACACCAAGTAAATTTTTCATTACCTGTATTTTGGAGCTATTTCCACATTTGAGCATTGAAAGGAAGCCCATAGTGTGTGTTCTTGATGTACAAAGTGGTAAGTGAGGACCAGTGCTTGGTGAATTTGGTGGCTTTATTTGTACACAAAGAGCTGTGACTGAAGTGTTTCAAGTGTGCTTTTTCTCAATGCATTTCACAAAGGAAGGACCTATAAAAGCTCTGAGTTGGTTGCAACACAGAAGTAGTTACTGGTACTGCAACAGTTGTTAAAGGGCATAAATTTAAGGTGTAATTTCCAGTGGAGATGATTCTTAGGTATACCTGTTTGTAGAAATATGGGATAGTTGGTTTTTATGTGACGTTAAGTTTTTATTTTGTCTCATGTCATAGAAGAAATTAAAATTCTTGATGTATTTCACAGTTCTCTTACAGTTTTACTCATTGAAAGGTTTCGATTAGTAAAATCTAGAAGTTTGTATAGTAAATGAGGTATGGGTTACAGATTTCGTTAGAACATACTAATAATGAGGGGCGCCTGGGTGGCTCAGTGGGTTAAAGCCTCTGCCTTCAGCTCGGGTCATGATCCCAGGGTCCTGGGATCGAGCCCCGCATCGGGCTCTCTGCTCTGTGGACAGCCTGCTTCCTCCTCTCTCTCTCTGCCTCTCTGCCTCTCTGCCTACTTGTGATCTCTATCAAATAAATAAATAAAAATCTTAAAAAAAAACATACTAATAATGAAATATTATCAGTGGTAATGGGGAATTGGTTAAAATGGATTGAAAAGGCAATTCTGCTTTTCTACCTTGAGGGAGTGTGGGAATTTGCATTTGTTTGATGAAAGTGGTCATCATGCGGTAAGTTGATAGACACAAAGCTTTGAGACTGGACTGCAAGGCTGGAGTTGCTTTTTCTATGGCATGGTTAAATCTCCGGTTCCTCGGAATATATCAGTGTAGTTGTGTTTGAATTGCATTAATAAATCCCTATAGTATTTTAAGTTTAAAAAAATACTGAAAGGAGATTCACTTGACAGAGTCCTTCATTTGTACTTAGTTTTCAAGTGACAAATCAGAAATGAAGAGAAATATTGGCAATAATGAATTGGAATATCAACTGGCACCTGCCTCCAGGCATCATTATTGCATGGCAGGCCCATAAAGCCATTTAGACAGAGGAATTTGACGGCAAAGAGGTAGGGATTGGGGCCTGGCAAGGAATGATGGAGGGTGGCAGGGATGGTGGGGAATGAAAGCGGATAAACCCTGCTGTGAAAAGTGCTACTGGTGAGGGAGGAATATGCTTAGAATTTTTAAAACATAATCCACTGTGAATAGTTTATGCAATTGGCACTTCAGGGTACTTGCCTTGAGGTACGCTGTCCCCAGCTTCCCAGTATGAACTTCTCAGAAACTCTGTTGAGCATCTTAAAAGTGATTCTTAACCTTTTCTGTGTAACAAACACAGAAAACTGTTGCTTACGTTTTCAGGGGGTTCTTGGGTTCCTGTTAAAAGCCTAGCCCTTTGGATGGAAATTGCTTACCTTTCAGATAACTAAAGATAAATGGGTTTGAATTTGGGTGCCCAAATAGTTCTGACTTAGAACAATTTTGCAGTCTGTTATGAATACACAGTGTTCTATTTATGTGGAAAGACTTCACGGTGTAGTTTCTCTCAGAGTTGCTGACACTTCTGGGGAGTCTAGTTACTGTTTTGGGGCAGCCAGTTTGGTTAAGAAAATCAGGGCAGTGGGTTCTTTGAAGGAACTAAATTTGGTAAAGGCCTGTGGCAACCAGAAAATGACTTGTGTCCTCAGCTATTTTGTCTTGGGTGTGACATATAGTAAAAACAAATATGCCCATTGAGGGTGTTTTTTGTATTTAATTTCTTTAAAAAAAAAAGTTACTTTTTTTTTTTTTGCTTTTTCTGTTGATTTTCAGTTTTATAGGTTGAAGCCAAAAATGTTTTCCTCTTTTTTGCCTCTTGACCAAATCTAAATCTGCATAATATTAACAATAGTATTCATTTATTGAGTGCCTACTGTTCTCAGTACTATACATGCATGATTTTATTTAATTCTCACAATCCTGATGAGGGTAGGTACCGTCTCTGGTTTTACAGATGAGGAAACTGAAGAGCAGAGAAGTTCAAGTAATGTTCCTGAGGTTGTCCATTTAGTAAGTGGGGGTCTGCAGTTCTTCAGTGGTATGACTGGCTCCAGAGCTCATGAATGTCCTTTCTACTGCTTGGTTGCTTTGTACCAAATCTGCATATGAGAGAGGGAGGTAGCTAAGGGAACGTCTGTACGCTGTAAAGAGGCTCTGTGGAGTCCTCTAGAACGGCATGCTACTGTATCTTGTCTTAATTAGTTCATAGCCACATACCATAAGACATGTAGGTTATCTTCACCTCATTGAGCCTTAAGCGTAAGAATAGGTCAGCACGTTTGATTCAGTGCATGTTTCTGCTTGTTCAGAAGTTACCAAGGCCTCCAGCAAAATACTGTAGTACTAGCAACTAGAACTCTGTAGCTCATGAAGCAGCAGCAGTCTCACTGCTCCTAAGCCCCACCATCAACAGAGATGGATGTATACTCTAAAGGGCAGATCCTCTTCTAGGAAGTAGAGAGGGAGACCATTGCAAGGTGAAGATATGGAAGGAAGAATGTTACTTAGACGCTTGAGTCACCTTGGCTCTTGCCTCTGCTGCTGCTACTCCCTGTCCTAGGCTTACAGGTCTTAAAGTGAGATTTTTTTTTGTCAAACTGTTAAGATTAAACCACCAAAGGACTGATATGTTGCTTTTTCATATTGGGGTTTCTGATAAAGATTTTTACGGAAAGGTCTGCTGTTAAAAAATATTTGAAAACCGTGTTTTTGTGCACGTGCATGAGCATGAATTGGGGGAGGGGCAGAGGGTGAAGGAGGACCCTGGGATCCTGACCTGAGCTGAAGGCAGATGCTTAGCTGACTGAGCTACCCAGGTGCCCCTTAAAACTGTGTTTTAAGTCATAATGAGATTGCCATGTTTTAGCCATTTATATTGGAGGTTCAGTGTTTAAGTGGCAAGTTTTAAAATTGATTTGTTTGTTTATTGAGCACATATTGTGTGCCAAACTCAGCGCTTGGTGTGGGGTTGAAAAGCTTTTGCCCTTCGAGAGCCTGAGTTGCTCAGTTGGTTAAGCATCTGCTTTTGGCTCAGGTCACGATCCCAGGGTCCTGAGATAGATCCCCACGTTGGGCTCCCTGCTCTGATGGGAGTCTGCTTCTCCCTGTGCCTGCTGCTCCCCTTATTTGTGCTCTTTCTCAAGTAAATAAAATCTCAAAAAAAAAAAAAAAAAAGAAAGAAAGAAAGAAAGAAAGCTTTTACCCTTAGAGAATTTGGTCCTGGTAGGTAAGTGATAGAATACCATGAAGCAAGTGTGATGATAACTCTGCTGTAAGAGCTTAGCCTGGAGGAGGGAGGAATTAGGGCTTCCTAGAAAAATTGACATCTGAACTACATTAGAAGGATGAGTAAAATTACCCGAGGTCTATAGAGCTTTCTCCTGCCGCTGACTTTTCCCAATTCCATTGCTGTTGCTGCCGCATAGAATTTAAGTAAATGGATTTCAGTCATGTTTCAGGTCTTTAGCAGGAGCAGAGAAGCTAGAGGAGGTAGTTTACACCCTGGCAATCAAGACACAATTGCCATAGATTCAAAGTATCTTCTGCAACATAATCCCAGGAATTAGAGTATGAGAAGATACATTTCAGATCTGGTCTCTTGGTCTCCTTCCCACTCATCTCATAATACCTCCCTGCTTTTCTGATAACTAGATTTTTGGCTTGGAAACTAGCTTTGAAATATAAGTAAATTTAGCTTGATGTATTGAGAACTGTACCTGATTTGTGGTAAAAAAAAAAAATCTGGATTTGAGTTTGGCTTTTCCATTTTTTAGAGGTGTCATCTTGGACTAATCACATAAAAGCTCTGGTCATCAGTTTCCATTCCTTTAAAATGAAGGAGTTAGACTAGTTTATTAAATGACTCTTGAATTACAGTTGTTTATGATTATGAAGGTTATGGTTTGAGGTTTGTTTTGTCTTTGCAAGTAGGCGGGAAGGATTTATGGAGACCTATTAATGGATTCTTTGTCTGATGGTCAGTGACATTGATATTAGAAGCATGCTAACATTAGAAGCATGATATAAGAAGCCACTGTTTTTTTGCTTATTAATGTTAGATTTAACCAAACAGACCGACTGCTTCTTGGCCTTTTGGCTAAGATCAAGTGTAGTCAGACTGAAATACCTCTGTGACCTGGGTAATGAAGAGTGCGATGGATTGAGACCATAAAATAAGGTTGCCATGACTAGCCAGATGCTGGCTTGCTTTGGTTGGTGATACAGTTGATTCATGATGAAGTATGAGGGGAAAGTAAGTTCTGGAATAAACTCTTGTGATAAGATAAAATCTATTTTTACTTTAGGAATAATAATTTGAGCTAATATAATAGGAAACTGTTCCCTGATTCTTAGCCAGGTGCCTGACTTGAAGCAGAGTATAAAAAGTGCAGCTGAGATTTCCATCGATGAAATACTGCAAGATCCCAAGCTCCTTCTGAATTCTCAAATGGCTCCCAGTTCTTTGGCTTGCTGCCATCCAGAAAGAGTTTTTCACTGTCTTGTAGCCTCAGTTGAAATTTGAGACTGTTTTAACTATTTTAAGAACATTTGAAATTTGTCCGTTTAGTTTTTATGACCTTCATTAACTAGTAGTAGTTTTATACTTTTTTTAAAAATTTTATTTATTTATTTAATAGACAGAGATCACAAGTAGGCAGAGAGGCAGGCAGAGAGAGAGAGGAAGGGAAGCAGGCTCCCTCTCTCCCTGAGCAGAGAGCCCGACGCGAGGCTCGATCCCAAGACCGCGGGACCATGACCTGAGCCGAAGGCAGTGGCTTTAACCCACTGAGCCACCCAGGCGCCCCAGTTTTATACTTTTTCAAGCCCATGTGTGTTCCCTCTTATGAGATACTAAATTCTATCAATAGAAGGTAAGGTCCGTAAAGGCAGAGAATTTTTGTCAGTTTTGTTTGCTGTTGAATTGCCATTCTCTTGAGCAGTACTTGGCAGATAGGAAGTCTGTAAATATTTGTTGAAATGTTGATTTAGAGTCTGGAAATCAGTTTTAAGATAAATTTTAGGGCTAACATAGATGGCATCACAACTCACATTTAGCATTCAAGGGTGCTCTAAAATTGTTTTGCACTGTTGTGTAATTGAATTGATAATAGTTTCATAATTTTGTTTGAGATGGAATAGCATTGACTCAGTTTACAAAGTCATGTAATGTGGCTGAGTTGCCTTTGAAGTATAGATACTGAGATGAGGGTTGGTATAAGGCCAAAGAGGAAAACATTTATAGTCAAATGTTACTATGAAACATTTTGTTTTGTGATTATAAGAACTAACATAATCAAATCAGGAAATTAAAAAACACGGAAAAGTAACAAGTCACCCATAATCTTAATATGTAGAGATAATTACTGTTAATATTTTGGTATATTTCTTTCTTGCACTTTTTTCTGTGGGCTTTAGTGGGCTTAAATTCTGTCCTTTTGTTGTAACATAAGGTTAAATTACACATATGGGATTTTTTCCTTTTTTCTTTTTAAATACTTGACAATTTTATTGCTAAAAAATGTCCTTTGGAGGGACAGCAGTATTTGTCTCAGTCTTCCCCATCCTGGCAGGGTCCCAGGAGTGTTTCTATTACTGTAGAGGAACAGGGCCTGGGGCCAGGATGGGACTACATATACAGTTCTGTGTCTTGCTTACTTTGTTACTTAACTATCTGCCAGCAGAAACTAGGCCCTAGAAAATAGCATATAAGAAACAGAATTTGAACTGAAAGATGAATTTAAAAAACATTGAAACAAGTGCTTAAGACTACAGTCAGGGTTTAGATGGGCAGAGGGGAGTGGATAGTGGTGAGTGAGTAATTAACAGGAGCCAGGGTTTGGGCATGAAACAAGTATGCTGTATGCTGGGTTGTGAGGCTCCTCATCAGTGTGCTTGGAGTGGAGGATTATTGTGGTAGAATATTTGAAATAAGGGATCCAGATTGTAGAGGGCTTTGAATCAATATAAGAGAAGGTTAGACTTCATTTGTGTGAAACTATTACTTTTTTTTTAACGGTTTTATTGAGCTATATAGTTCAGATACCACACAAGCCACCCATTTAGAGTGTACCCTTCAGTGGTTTTGAGTATATTCACAGCTGTACAGTCATCACCAAAATCAGTTTTAGAACTTTTTTTGGGAATTCTTTATTTTTTTGACAGAGAGAGAGAGAGAGAGAGATCACAAGTAGGAAGAGAGGCAGGCAGAGAGAGAAGGGGAAGGAGGCTCCCCGCTGAGCAGAGATTCCCGATGTGGGGCTCCATCCCAGGACCCTCAGATCATGACCTGAGCTGAAGGCAGAAGCTTAACCCACTGAGCCACCCAGGTGCCCCTAGAACTTTTTTTTTTTTTTTAAATTTTTATTTATTTATTTGACAGACAGAGATCACAAGTAGGCAGAGAGGCAGGCAGAGAGAGACGGGGAAGCAGGCTCCCTGCCGAGCAGAGAGCCTGATGCGGGGCTCGATCCCAGGACCCCCAGGATCATGACCTGAGCCAAAGGCAGAGGCTTTACCCCACTGAGCCACCCAGGTGCCCCTAGAACTTTTTTTAAAAAAGATTTTTATTTGAGAGAGAGAGAGAAGGCACGGGAGGGACAAAGGGAGAAGGAGAAGCAGACCTCTCCTGAGCATGGAGCAGGATCATGACCTGAGCCACTCAGGTGCCCCAGTTTTAGAACATTTTTTTTTTTAAAGATTTTATTTATTTATTTGACAGATAGAGATCACAAGTAGGCAGAGAGGCAGGCAGACAGAGAGAGAGGAGGAAGCAGGCTCCCTGCTGAGCAGAGAGCCTGATGCAGGGCTTGATCCCAGGACCCTGGGATCATGACCTGAGCCAAAGGCAGAGGCTTTAACCCACTGAGCCACCCAGGCGCCCCTAGAACATTTTTATCACTCACCAAAGAAACCCATGAGACTCCCCATTTCCTTCCAGTTCTTTCTGCCTGAGGCAAGACTAATCTGCTTTCTGCCTCTGTAGATTTGCCTATTCTGGACATTTCATATAAATGATACAGTACACTAGATAGTCTTTTGTGACTGGTTTCTCTTACTTTGCATAATGTTTTCAAGGGTCATTTGTGTTGTACTACGTTTTGGTATTTTTAAAAAATTGCTGAATAATGTCCCAGATATCACATTTCCTTTATTGTTCAGCTGACGGATGTTTGGGTTGTTACAACTTTTTTTTTTTTTTTTAAGATTTCATTTATTTATTTTTGTGTGAGAGAGAGAGCACAGGCAGGGGGAAGGGAAGAGGGAGAAGCAGACTTCCTGCTGGGCAGGGTGCCTGACAAGGACTTGATCCCAGGACCCTGGGATCATGACCTGAGCTGAAGGCAGATGCTTAACTGCTGAGCCACCCAGGCATCTCGTCAACTTTTTGACTATTATGAATAATTATACTGTGACTGGCTTTGTGTGGATGTAGGTTTTCATTTCTCTTTGGTATATACCTTAGAGTGTAGCTGCTGGGTTTTATAAGGTAACTCCATATTTGTTCTTTATGTATTAGAGAGCCCACATGCATGAGAGCGGGGTGGGGGGGCAGAAGGAAAAAGAGAATCTCAAGCAGAATCCCTGCTGAGTGGGGAACCTGTCTTGGGCAGATCTCATGACCCTGAGATCATGACGGACCCTAAGATCATGACCAGAGCCAAAATCAAGTCACCCTGTTGCCCAAGTTAACTCCACGTTTAACGTTTTGAGAAACTGCCAAACTTTCTCCGAAGTGACTGCGCCATTTTACATTCCTACCAGCAAACTATGAGGGTTCCAACACTTGTTATCTGTCTTTTTTATCATAGGACATCCTGGTGGGTGTGAAGTGGTATCTCACTACAGTTTTGATTTGCTTTTCCTTGGTGGCTTATTGAGCATTTTTTCGTGTGTTTATTGGCCATTTGTCTTTGGAGACGTGTCTGTTCAAGTCCTTTACCCAGTTTTTAATGTGGTTGTGTTTTTGTTATTGAGTTGTAAGTTCTTTATTCTGGATCCATGTCCCTTATCAGATACAATATTTACACACAGACACAGAGACACACACATACATATATATATATTTATAGATTTTATTTATTTGACAGATCACGAGGAGTCAGAGAGGCAGGCAGAGAGAGAGAGGGGGGAAAACAGGCTCCCTGGGATCATGACCTGAGCTGAAGGCAGAGGCTTTTACCCGCTGAGCCACTCAGGCGCCCCCACACACATATTTTAAAGATTTATTTATTTAGGGGCATCTGGATGGCTCCGTTAGTTAAGTGGCTGCTTTCAGCTCAGATCATGATCTTAGGGTCTTGAGATCAAGCCCCACAGCGGGCTTCCTGCTCAGCAGGGAGTCTGCTTCTTCCTCTCCCTCTGCTGCTTCCCCTGCTTGTGCTCTCTCACTTGTACTCTCTCAGATAAATAAGTAAAATCTTGAAAAGTAAAGATCTATTTATTTATTTGAGAGAGAGAGAGGGCGTGCCAGTGCACAGTGTGTGGGGAGGGGCATTGGGAGAGGGAAAGAGAGCATCTGAAGCAGACTCCTTGTGAGCACAGAGCCATGCCCTACAGGGGCTCAACCTCATGACCCCGAGTTCATGACCCAAGCCCAAATCAAGAGTTGGAAGCTCAATTGACTGAGTTATCCAGGTGCCCCTATGAATATTTTCTCCCATTCAGTGAGTTGTCTTCTTTCTCTCTCTTTTTTTTTTCCTCAAGATTATTTATTTATTTATTTGACAGATAGAGATCACAAGTAGGCAGAGAGGCAGGCAGACAGAGAGAGAGAGGAGGAAGCAGGCTCCCCACTGAGCAGAGAGCCTGATGTGGGGCTCGATCCCAGGACCCTGGGATCATGACCAGAGCCAAAGGCAGAGGCTTTAACCCACTGAGCCATCCAGGCGCCCCCTCTCTCTTTTTAAAGATTTTATTTTTAAATTTTTATTTATTTTTTAAAGATTTATTTGTCAGAGAGAGAGGGAGCGTGCAATTAAGCACAAGCAGGGGGAATGGCAGGCAGAGGGAGAAACAGGCTTCCTGCTGAGCAAGGAGCCTGATGCAGGACTCGATCCCAGGACCCCGGGATCATGACCTGAGCCAAAGGCAGACACTTGACTGACTGAGCCACTAAAGATTTTATTTTTAAGGACTGTCTACACTCAACTTAGAACTTGAACTCACAACCCCACGACCAAGAGTTGTATACTCTACTGACTAAGCCAGCCAGGCTCCCCTCACTTTCTTTATAGTGTCCTTTGAAAGGTAAAAAATGTTTAATTTTGGTGAAATCAAATTTATCTGTTTTTCTTCTGCCACTTTTGCTTCCCTAGTGTGTCTAAGAAGGCTTTCTTTAACCCAGGGTCATGGAAATTTACTCCTTTTTTCTTTTGTAACTCTAGCTCTTAAATTTAGGTCTTTGATTCATTTTGAATTAATTTTTGTGTATGCTGTGTAGTAGGGGTCCAAGCTTATTCTTTTGCGTGTGACTACTAAGTTGTCTTGGCACTGTTGAAAGAAATATTCTTTGAATTATCTGAGCACTTTGTCAAAAATCAGTTGTATTTCTTTTTTTTTTTTTTTTAGATTTTATTTATTTATTTGACAGAGATTACAAGTAGACAGGCAGGCAGAGAGAGGAAGGGAAGCAGGCTCCCCGCTGAGCAGAGAGCCCGATGTGGGGCTCGATCCCAGGACCCTGGAATCATGACCTGAGCCAAAGGTAGAGGCTTTAACCCACTAACCCTCCAGGCGCCCCTGTTTTTGTTTTTTTATTTATTGGGAAACTAACATGCTGAAAATTTGAAGATTTGTTGAGGTGTGTAGGTTGAAATAAGGAATAGGAAAGATTAAGAGAAGAGGAATGATATCACAGAACTACATTTAAGGTTTTGTTATCCATTAAGTGTTTGAGATTTAGTGAGGTGTGTTATTTATAGCATAAAGCCTAGTGAATAAATGAACTTTGATCATTTTCACCTTTTGTATAATGCCTAAAAAATAGGACAGCTACTCAAAAGAGATTTTGCCTATCTCTATTAAGATCTGTTGGACAGTGATAGCTTTGTGAAAAATAACATAAGGGCTTTTGATTATTTTGCTGTTCTGTGAAGAATTGAAATTTTAAGTTACAAATTCTTGGGTTATTGTATTTCGCACAGAATATTAGTTCTGCCTGGAGCATTTATATAATTTTCAAGTTAAATTTGATTTTTTTAAATTTATTTTATTTTATTTTTTATTTTTATTTTTATTTTTTATTTATTAGTTAGAGAGAGCGAGCACAGGCAGACAGAGAGGCAGGCAGAGGGAGAAGCAGGCTCCCTGCCGAGCAAGGAGCCCGATGTGGGACTCGATCCCAGGACGCTGGGACCATGACCTGAGCCGAAGGCAGCCGCTTAACCAACTGAGCCACCCAGGCGTCCCTAAATTTGATTTTTTAAAAATTTTACTTATTTATTTGACAGAGATCACAAGTAGGCAGAGAAGCAGGCAGAGAGAGAGGGGCGGTGAGCTGAACAGAGAGCCCGATGCAGGGCTCTATCCCAGGACCCTGAGATCATGACCTGAGCTGAAGGCAGAGGCTTTAACCCACTGAGCCACCCAGGTGCCCCTAAGTTTGATTTTTTATTTATTAGGTTATACCTTCAGGCTATTCTAATGTGTACATTCTTTTTTTTTTTTTAAGATTTTATTTATTTATTTCAGACAGTGAGAGAGAGCATGAGAGGGGAGAAGGTCAGAGGGAGAAGCGGACTCCCCGTGGAGCTGGGAGCCCGATGCGGGACTCGATCCCGGGACTCCGGGATCTTGACCTGAGCTGAAGGCAGTTGCTTAACCAACTGAGCCACCCAGGCGCCCCTAATGTGTACATTCTTATAAGGAAATAAAATTGGGAAATACTGCTCACCTCTCTCTAAAAGGATGCTTTCTGCTATTAATGAAGAGACTTTATAACCTTTTAGGTGTAATAGATACAGTGTTTTGGATGAAAATTTTCTACACACACAATCTCTTCAGTGACTTAAAATATTACAGTGTGGGAATGGGTTACTGGTTTTGTTTTTTTTTTTTTTTTAAAGATTTTATTTATTTATTTGTCAGAGAGAGAGAGAGAGAGCGCGCACGAGCACAGGCAGACAGAGTGGCAGGCAGAGGCAGAGGGAGAAGCAGGCTCCCTGCTGAGCGAGGAGCCCGATGCGGGACTCGATCCCAGGACGCTGGGATCATGACCTGAGCTGAAGGCAGCCGCTCAACCAACTGAGCCACCCAGGCATCCCGGTTACTGGTTTTTTTAAGAT
>RCUC01173348.1:0-11523 GCA_003697995.1 Taxidea taxus jeffersonii
CAGGTTGTGATCTCAGGGTCGAGGGACTGAGCCCCCTGTTGGGCTCCGTGCTCAGCAGGGAGTCCGCTTGAGATTCTCTCTCCATCAGCCCCTCCCCCCTGCAAGCTCGCACACACTCAATCTTTCTCTCTCTCTAAAATAATAAATCTTTAAAAAAAAGATTCCCTCTTCCTTTCCCTCTCCCCCTTCCCCCCAGAGAAAATCTAGTCTCATGCAGATATGAAGTTGGGAAAGGGAGAGATGCTTTAGTAGCCTTTTCTGTTACTTGTGCACATCCTTCATTGATAACTACACCAAAGCTCAGCAAGTAGTAATTTCTTTTTTTTTAAATATTTTATTTATTTATTTGACAGAGATCACAAGTAGGCAGAGAGGCAGGCAGAGAGAGAGGAGGAAGCAGGCTCCCCGCTGAGTGGAGAGCCCGATGCAGGGCTCCATCCCAGGACTCTGGGATCATGACCTGAGTCACCCAGGCACCCCAGCAAGTAGTGATTTCTTAAAGGTCAGTTGCACCATGGAGTCTGAGCGCATAGCCATGAACTCTTCCTGCTCTGTTGCACCGAAGTCCGTCAGTCTGTCTTGCACCTTGAATGGGTCTTTTATTCAGCCACGATTTGGAACATCATGTATTGTCATTTGGGACAAGGCTTGCTGACTTTTATATACTTCTGAAGAGTGACATTTTCATTATACCATATCCAAGAAAATCTACCTTTGTTCTTACCACTGGTGACCTCCTGAGAGAAGTCTTTAGCAACTGATGAATTATGGAACTCCACATCCGAAACAAATGATGTACTATATGTTGGCTCATTGAATTTAAATTAAAAAAAAAAAAAAAAGAAAAGAAAAGTTGGAAGCCTGGGTGGCTCGGTTGGTTAACTGGCTTTGGCTCAGGTCATGATCCTGGAGTCCTGGGACTGAGTCCCACATCGGGGGTCCCAGCTCCATAGGGAGTCTGCTTCTCCCACTGACCTCTCTCCTCTCATGCTCTCTCTCTCTCTCTCTCTCATCAAATAAATAAACAAGATCTTTAAAAAAAAGAAAGAAAGAAAAGTCTTTCAGTGTTGGGAAGCTATCAAGTTTATGGTGACCAATACAAGTTCTTATAATTAATTTTACTAATTAATTTATGAATTAATTAATTTTCCTTAAAATTTAAGTTTTTTTCATTTTAAAATGTTTTTAAAGATTTTATTTATATATGTGAGAAAGACAGAGAGAGCACAAACAGGGGGAGGGACAGAGGGAGAAGGAGAAGCAGGCTCCCTGCTGAGCAGGGAGCCCAAAGCTGGGGCTCCATCCCAGGACCCTGAGATCATTACCTGTCCAAAGTCAGACATTTAACTGACTGAGTCACCTAGGTGCCTGTAATTTTTAAATTTCTTTAAACATTTTTTTATTCTTATTTTTTTTAAAGATTTTATTTATTTATGTGACACACAAAGAGAGATCACAAGTAGGCAGGGAGGCAGGCAGAGGCGGGGGGTGGGGGGAGCAGGCTCCCCGTTGAGCAGAGAGCCGGATGCGGGGCTTGATCCCAGGACCCTAAGATCATGACCTGAGCCAAAGGCAGATGCTCAACCCACTGAGCCACCCAGGTGCCCCCTTTTCCTATTTTTTTAAGTAAACTCTGTGCCCAGTGTGGGCTTGAACTCACAACCCAGAGTCACATGCTCTACCAACTGAGCCAGCCCGGCATCCCCAAAGGTTTTTTTAAAGCCTCGAATTTTGTCACTGGCAACAGATGATGTCAGTGATTTCCCTCGAGGTGATAAGCTCACTTCATTTTCAAGACGTCTGCCATGTCTAAAATGCTGCTCGGCCGGGCAGGCACCCTCGCCAGTACAAACGGGGTCCCATGAGAAAAGCACAAGCACCTATGTGGACTTCCCATCTGGTCGCACCAACTATCAAGACATTTCTACTCAAGGGTCTAGATTTAATGACATTAAGTAATCGTGGGGTACCTGGCTCAGTCAGTGGAGCACACGACTCTTGATCTCGGGATCGCGAGTTCGAGCCCCACGTTGGCTGTGGAGATGACGTAAATAAATACAACTTAAAAGAACATGAAGTACTCGTGCTACTCCATCAGCAGTGTTCCTCAGTGAGATGGACTTGTTTTTCCTGGTGAGGAAGGCGGGGACCAGCAGAACAACTGGGGCCACCAGCTTGATTCACACGCGGGCTTGGGGAGCTGCACCCGCCATTGCTTTTCCACCATCAGGGCAAGCGTCACCATTGTGGAAAAGACACCTCATGTCTTAGTATTACTGTGGAAGATAATAAGATAGTTTTGGCCTCACCGACCCCCTGGAAGGAACTTGGGGACCCCTCCAGGTGTCCACAGTCCACACTTTAAGAACCGCTTGGCAGCAGTGGCTTCTTCATTACCTAATGGTCCGTTTGGCTCTTCGTAAGCGCCTTGCTCTTCCACTTTGTGGACCTCGGATTCAGCGGATCCCTTTCTTTGCAGACACGTGGGTGTTCTCTGGTTTTCCCCTCCAAAACACCGCTGCTAAAGATGTCCTTGTCCTTCTGTGCCTTGGGGCTGGGGTTCAGGCCCTGCCGGATGGGCGGACCCCACCCGCCTCCCCACCAGCTGGGCCTGGGTTTCACACGTGTTTGCCTGCAGGTGGAGCATGACCCCGCCCATGGTGAACGCCTACTACTCGCCCACCAAGAATGAGATCGTGTTTCCTGCTGGCATCCTGCAGGCGCCCTTCTACACCCGCTCCTCGCCCAAGTAGGATACTTGTGGTGCTCCCACCCCATCCCCCTCCCCCGCCCCTCCGTGGACACCGAGCCCGGCCCCGGGGCCCGCAGCTGACCGCGTGAGCCAGCTGGTCTCCCTGAGGGCTTTTTGTCCCACTGGCCCAGGTTGCTTGGGACACTCAGAGATGTTGCAGAGAGAACGACATCCTTACTCCCTGCGCTTCCCTCCAGGGGTCTCCGGGGCCCAGAAGCCCCTACACAGTGGGAGCTTGGGGGCATGCCGTGAAGTCAGATGCCCTGTCTAGGGGAATGCCCCTCTGGCAGTGTTTTAGGGTAGTCGCAGCTGGGGATGGGGTGGAAAGTGTGAGAGCACCATCTGGGAAAGACCCTGGGTTTAAATCCCAGATCTGCTCTTCGCTGACTGCATGACACTTGGGCAAAGTGATTGAACTGTTCGCAGCGTGGTTTGCTTATCTCTACAGTGGGTCACTGATGCCAGACTCTTTTGAAGGGACCAAAGAGGACAGTGAAGTTCGGTGGAGCGTCTTGCACAGTGCTTGGCCTCTAGGGGGTACAGGCTGACCACAGCCCATTTGCCCAGCCTTTGACTAGCCTCTGGGGTCTGGCTGGAGGCTCAGGCTGCGGCCACGTCCCCATAGAGCCCCTGGGACCCTGCTGTGTCTCCAGACCCGGGAAGTGATATCCCCTTGTGGCGTCACCCTCACCTTTGTGTTCTCCTCCCCAGGGCCTTAAACTTCGGTGGCATTGGTGTTGTCGTGGGCCATGAGCTGACTCATGCTTTCGATGATCAAGGTACTGCTTCCTGGGGTCCCCTTCAGACGGGGCACATCGGCTCCTGGCCCCACGGCCTCTGCTTTGTTCTCATCACTTCCAGAGTTCTGGAGACAGATGGATTTGGCTTCAGTCCTGGCCCTGCCTCTGCCCACTGAAGTCCCAGGACAAGTCCTGCCCTTTCTCCCGGCCTCCTCATCCTTGTCTGTAAAATGGGCATGATGAGTGCAGCCTCATGCTGATTGTGGGGACTGTGTTAGACACAGAGGGTTCCTGGAAGGTGTCCCGAACTCAGGTGTGGGTGTTAGTAGTCAGCAGGGAGCTCACATTGCTTCAGCACCCCAGAGACTTCTCTGGGCCACCTGCCATCAGAGGAGTTGAAGTCATTCGCCTCCTCACCAGAACATTCAGAATCCTCATTCCCTCCTGCCTTGGGGGGACTCCAAGGCCAAGGAGGAGATGGGACCTTAGAAGCCAGGGCCTGTCCTGTGATCGCAGTGCGGCTGACTCCATTTCCCCCTCCCTGGGGTCCGAGGCCCTCAGCCAGCCTTGGCAATGAATCCAGCTCCATTGAAACCATGAACGTGCTGCCCCTTTGCCCACCTCACGTTCCTCCATCCTCTCTCCCACACCCGCCACCCAGCTGCCTGGCTCATTCTCCCAGCCCCTCTGGCACCCAGACCGGCATCATCTCCCCAGCTGGGTGCTGCTGGATAGATGGGGGGGGGGATGGGCAGGGGGGGCCCGAGGGGGATGGGCAGGCGACTTCGCTTCTCACTGAGAGGAGAGGCGCAATGAGCCTGGCCTCCTCCTCGCGCTCTCCCCTTTGGCCTGACTCTTCCCTCGGAATCCACAGGACGAGAGTATGACAAGGACGGGAACCTTCGGCCCTGGTGGAAGAACTCGTCCGTGGAGGCTTTCAAGCAGCAGACGGAGTGCATGGTGGAGCAGTACGGCAACTACAGCGTGAACGGGGAGCCGGTGAACGGGCGGCACACGCTGGGGGAGAACATCGCCGACAACGGGGGGCTCAAGGCGGCCTATCGGGTGAGAGCTCACGCCCCATGCACGCCCCGGCCCGGGCCTGGGTCTGCGCCCAGGAAAGGTCTTTACGGACGTGCTGGGACCAGCTGCAGTGGCTTCGTGACCTGTTTGCTCATCTGCGAAACGGGGGGTAGCGGGGACCGACTGAGAAGTCTACGGAAGTCCCCCGCCCGGAGCGCGGCGTGCAGAGGGTTTTCCAGGCTTGAGTCCGGCCTGATGGACGGAGGAAAGGGCTTAGGCTGGAGTCACCTGACGACCTGCGGGTTCCTACCTTGGCAGGGACGGGCATCACTAAATCGGGCAGCGGTGGGCCCAGAAGGGGAAGGGAGGGGAGGGGGAGGGGAGGGACAGTGGTCATGAGCCAGTTCCGGGCTCCAGTCCTGGTGCTGGAGAAGGTCACTTAGCCTCCTTGAGCCGCAGCGAACTTGGCTGTGATCGCCCACTCCCTGTGTCACCGGGCTGTCAGAAGGATGACACACAACTTGGGCACAGAGCCTGGGCAAGGGGGGACACTCAGAAAGGTTAGCTGAGTTGGAAGGGAGAGAGAACGGAGCCCACGAGAGGAGAAGGAGGTGTCCATGAGAGCAAGACAGAGGTGCCTCCTCGCCGTGACAGGAAGAGCTTGGAAGTGCCATGAGGAGCCATTGGTTGAGGCCTTATTACGTGCCGGGCTCTGCTCTGTACCCCCCAACTTCACCATTAGGTATTACAGTCCCCATTTGGCAGGTGAGGAGACTGAGGCCAGAAACACTGGGTTACCTGAAGCCATGAGTCGGTGAAACTGCACCGCGAACCTTCTAGCAACCACGGACTGTCTCGGGCAGTGGAGACTTTGTGCCGAAACAGACAGGGGTCCTGCTCTCGCGCAGCTCACAGTTTGCGTGGGGCTGGGGCGGAGGGAGGGAAGGCGGCACATACCCAGACAAATAAGGGAGATCATTTCAGGTACTGACAGGACGGAGAATATAAAGTAGGGCAAGTAATACAGAACAAGAAGTGGGGGGGGTCGGTGTAGGCCTTCTGGAGGGCATAACATTTGAATTGAGACCTGAGGAGGAAGAGGAGGCGGAGGAAGCTGGTCTTCCTGGCTTTGACCTTGCCAGACTGTGTCCACCTCCACTTGCTGTTCTTGGGCAGGGGTGAAGTGGAAGGAGGAGAGGTCGGAGGAGGGGCTGGGACCAGAGCTCACCAGGCCTGCGTCGGCTGATCAAGGAGCTTGGGTTTTGTTCTGTACAGTGGGAGCTGCCACAGGATTTTCAATAGAAGAATGATATGATCTGATTTATCCTTTAAAACCAGGGTCAGCAGGGGCGCCCAGCTGGCTCAGTGGGAAAGAATGTGTGACTCTAGATCTTGGGGTCGTGAGTTCAAGCCCCACATGGGGTGTAGAAATTACTAAAATAAGTAAAACTTCAAAAAAACAAAACAAAAAAACCCAAGGGTCAGCAAACCAATACCCTGTGGGCCAAGTCCAGCCCTCAGCCTGTTTTTGTAAATAAAAATGTAGGGGGGCCCCACCAGGCCCGTTGGGCTCCATGCTCTCCACCGCTGTTTTCCCACCATAGTGCCAGCACAGAGGAGTTGCTCCGAGACTGGCCTTCAAAGCTGAAAATATTTACTCTTGGGCCCTTCTCGGGAAGGTCTGCCAACCCCGGCTTTACAAGGATGACTTAAGATGTTGTGTCGGAGGGAATTGGAATTGGAGCAGCTCGAGTCAAGGAGTCTAGTTAGCAAGCTGTTGTGAGATTGTCCAGGCAAGAGAAGGGATGAAGCCACGGCAGGGGTGAGAAGTGGCCGGATTTAGGTGGCTTGGATAATTGAACGAGAAGCTCAGGGTGCCCGGCTGGCTCAGTCGGAAGAGTGTGCGACTCTAGATCTCCAGGTCATGAGTTTGAGCCCTGCGTTGAGTGTAGAGATTACTTAAAAATAAAATCTTTTAGGACGCCTGGGTGGCTCAGTGGGTTAAGCCTCTGCCTTTGGCTCGGGTCATGATCTCAGGGTCCTGGGATCAAGCCTGTCATCGGGCTCTCTGCTCAGTGGGGAGCCTGCTTCCCCCTCTCTCTCTGCCTGCCTCTCTGCCTACTTGTGATCTCTCTGTCAAATAAATAAATAAATAAAATTTTTTTGAATCTTAAAAAAAAAAAAAGAAAGAGAAGCTCAAAGAAAAACTCTGGGGTCAGGGCCCAAGGAACTAAGCGGTTGGTTGCGCCATTTACCCTGGTCAGAAAGCTTGTGCTTCGGTGCATGCGTGCGTGCATGTAACCCCTTGTTCTGTCTGTGCCGTGTTAAGTCTGGATGCATCTTGGAAGTCCAGCTGAAGCCGTGAATATACAGAGTAGGCACCTGAGAGCCGTGGCCATGCAGATGGTGTTTAAAGCCCTTCAGAGTGAGTGCTGGTGAAGATCACTCCTCCAGGCTGAGGGGGGCCAAGACTCACCCAAACGAGTCCCTGCCCCAACAGGGTTGAGCTTCCTGAGACCTCCCACACTGGGCCCCCATTGTTGCCTTGTTCGCTCCTGTGTCGTGGGAGCCCCTGAGCTTTGTTTTTTCTGCTCCCAGGCCTACCAGAACTGGGTAAAGAAGAACGGGGCTGAGCAGACGTTGCCTACCCTGGGCCTCACCAATAACCAGCTCTTCTTCCTGGGCTTTGCGCAGGTGAGTTCATTGTAGAAAATATGCCAAGCCCAGGCACATTTCTGCCATCTTACTATTCCAGGAGCCCTGAGAGCCAAAAGGCAAGTTCCCCTCAATTGAGAACCTTATAGCTTATTGGACTGTCCGTAGGGCATCTACTCTGTATGAAGGCGAGCTTCCTGCTGGTAGAGAAATCCGATTAAGGCCCATGGAGGCCATGTAAAGATTTCCTGTATCAGGTCTATGAGAGGCCAAGTGAGTGCTAAGGGCCCTCTGGTTCAGGTGTTCTAGAAATTTCCTAAACTCAAGATGCCCCAGGATGTCCCTTGAATTGGCATTCAAATGTAGTCTTCTGTTAGTGCCCAGAGCCACAGGGCCACTAGACAGTTTTTGTTCTGCCCCAGAAGTGAGTGATCTGGACTCAGTTCAAGGTTTTCAGACTGGTTTTGGGGAGAACACTTTATTCTCAGGAAATCTAATGCAGAGGCCCAGGACAGAGGTAACCGCAGTAGAGGATGCTGGGATGGGGGACATACCAGCCCACGGTCTCTTCCCTACCCACCAAGTCCCCCTCGGGACTCCCAAGGGTCTCAGAGCCAGGTGGGGGCTGTCGTGGTTGGGGGCAGTCTGGTGGTCTGAGGGCCCCACAGTGACCCAGCTTCTCCCTTGTCTCCTCGCCAAGGTCTGGTGCTCTGTCCGCACGCCCGAGAGCTCCCACGAAGGCCTCATCACTGATCCTCACAGCCCCTCCCGCTTCCGGGTCATTGGCTCCGTCTCTAACTCCAGGGAATTCTCAGAACACTTCCACTGCCCGCCCGGCTCCCCCATGAACCCTCATCACAAGTGTGAGGTCTGGTGAGGGTGAAAGCACCGCGAGCCAGGACCGACGATGAGCCCCAGGTAGAGCCCGTCAGGCCGCCTTGCCGTCCGTTGTCCGGGGTGTCGCCCCGCCCCCTGGCCGCCCAGGGCCCCCCTACCCTGCACTGGAGGGTTTCCAACCGGAACTGAGCCTCTGATGTGGGTTCTCGACACAATCCGAGATTTGATCCCCTGTGAAGACCCTGTCATCCTAGGCACACGCGCGTCAGTTCTCACGGGCATTTGGGTGTCAGGCCCGTGGCTTACCAGGCCTGGGCCCCGCACCGACAAGGGTGGTGGGACGTGGCACCCCCTGCCCATATCTAGCGTCAGAAACACCACAAATACCACTGTGTCAAATGCTTTAAAGATATATTTTTGGGGAAACTATTTTTTAAACATTGTGGAATACACTGGAAATCTTCAGGGAAATAATGCATTTAAAACACTTTTTTTTTTTAAGGAAAGGATTGGTATATTTATTATATTCTTTTTCTAAATAACCTGTGGATAAGGGAAGCCCCACTGATTGACCCCTTCCTTTCTCACTCGCTGTGGGGTCGGCTGGGGCAGCCATCCCCCACCACTGAGCATGTCCCCAAGTAGAGAGCTGCCCCCGCTCTCGGTGTTTGCAATTTCAGTCTCTGTCAGCTGGTTTTGCGGTCACGGGGCATAAAGAGAGGAGGTGTGGAGGCCGGGAAGGGGCAGAGACTCCCAGACACTGCCCCTCACAGCTGGCCTGCCTCTGTCCCCAGAGTCCAACAGTGGGAACCCCAACAAGGATGGTCTGATCCCCAAAGTCGCAGCACGAAATTGATGGCTGCAGCAGGGTGAGGCCAGCTCGTGGCCTTCAAACCCAGCCCCGGGGCACGCAAGCACCCTGGACCTGGACGGCAGGAGCCCCGAGAGACCTAACCCTCCGTCAGATGCACTCTGCCGTGCCGTAGTTGGCCTCTTCCCGTCCCTCTCCTGGCCGCTCCCTGTGTGGCCTGTGCCCAGCAGCCCTCCCATCCCAGCAACTCCGGGGTCTACCTTGCTGACCCTCTTCCCCAGGGGAAGAAGAAAAGGGAAGACCACTCCCCTGTTCTACAGGGCCCAGATCCTCCCTCTGGGCTCCGTCCTGCACCCCTGGCCTGGGCTTGGCTCCCAGGACCACAGCCGGGCGCCCGCCCTCCATCTTTAGTGCCTTAGCTGAGGCTGCAGCCCAGGCTCCACGCCAAGGAGACAGCCCTCTGCCAGGTGCCCCTTTGCCTCCTCAGTGAAGCCTTCAAGTGTCCTAACTGTAATGCAAGGCTGTACCCCTCCTCCCAGTGTCCACAGAGCTGCCTCGCACGGCAGCCCAGGAGCTCTAGCCTGCAGGTCTGGGGCACCAAGGTCAGGAATCTGACGAACCCTTGAACTTGCCCTGAGCCCCATCCCACCCTCAGCCTCTTCAGTTGGATGAAGACTACACTGGTAGCTAGATGGACTCCTCACTTGGAGCTGTTTTCAGCCAAGGAAGACTGTGAGGGAAAGGCTCCCCGAATACGGTCGGTCCAGCCTGTGGTGTCAGGGAACCAGGAATGGCGTCCCTCTCCGAGGCCACAGTTCAGGAGCTCCGTCTGGGGGAAGCAGGCCCCTGTGGCTGAGGCCAGAGCAGCCAGTCATCTCACGGCTCCCGTGGTCTGGCCCTGCTCCCTCATGGCACTCACCTCTGCCCGGCAACCAGAATCCTCCCTGCCCAAGAGGACCAGCCAGATCCGTGTCAGAACTGAGACAGGATGGGCTCCAGATGAGGCCCTTGGTCCTCACCAGGCCTGGTAGCTCTTCAGAAGGAAGGTAGGACAGGAGCCAGAGGAGAAGCCAGAGTCAGGGGCTGGCTCACGCACCCCACCACACAGGGGTAGGCTTCTCCAGCCCTGGCACCGTCTGTGTTCCTCCTCTGCGCCCCCTTCCATCCCGCCTTCCCCAAGGAAGCTCACAGTCCTCAAGACAGCCCGACGGCACCACAGCCTGGAGCCTCCCCACCAGAAGCAAGTGTCCCAGGCTGAGGGTTCAGCCGGAGGGGGTGCCCTAGGAAGAGCAGGGGGCCAGACAGAGGAGGGCTCAGCCCAACAGAGATGGAAGCAAAGAGAGCAGCCCCCACTGTCCCTACCCCTCCAGAGCTTAAAAAAGGCCAAGAGCATGGGCAGCTGTCCTTTGAAAGACACCCCCTCAGGCCCAGGGAGCCATAGGGCTGGCTCCTCTGCGGGTACACAGACGTGCGCTTTGGAGCTGGGAATCTGTGTTTTGTATTATTATGTTCTGTGCTACTGTAGTTTTGGTGTGGCACTATCGTAACTCAAATAAAATATTATACCAAGTGGTGTGCGACTGTGTGTGTCTTCCCGGGGCCGGTGTGCATCCTATGCGGCTATGGGGGGGTGGGGAGCCCCGGCCAACACAGAGCTCCCCATCCTTGCACATGCAGTGGGGCTCACTACTCCTCCCCAGCTCCCCATTGCAGAGGCCTTGGACCCTGACAAATGCTGGAAGGTGACTCAGGGCCTGTGCCCATCGGGCCATTCTTCCTTCATCGGTATGATCACCTGAGCACTCCCTGCTGGGGAGAATAAGGCATGCCAGCTGTGTCCAGGGAGCATCCTGGTAAAAGTCATTTTTCCATGGTCTTGGAGCCAAGGGTGTTAGCAGTGGGTGGCCGGGCCTCCGATGCTTGGCAGGGCCAACAGGAGTAGGTAAATTCAAAGAGGTTCAAGAAAAGTGTCTCATGTGCACTCATGCCTCCCCTTGGGTTTTGCATATATTCGTCCTTCTGCCTAGAATGCTTTTCTCTGACTTCTCTGCTGGATAAACCCCTACCCGTCCTTCCATGCCCAGCATAGCATCACCTCTCCTAGGGAAGCCCTTCCTGACCTCCAGATCAGGGGCCATCACACAGGCTTCCCTCTCCTACCAGAGTACACTAGTGCCAGGCTACCGTAACGAAGTACCACGAACGTGGTCACACAACAAAAATTTACTGTCTCACAGTTCTGGAGGCTAGAGTCCAAGATCAAGGTGTCAACCAAGTTGATTCCTTCTGAGGGATGTGAGAAAGAATCTATTCTGGGCATCTTGCCTAGATTCAGGCAGTCCACTGGCCATCTTTGATGCTCCTTGGCTTGTAGAAGCATCACTGGTCTCTGCCTTCATCTTCACATGGTGTTCTCCCTGTGTGCGTATCCAGTATGTGTCCAAAGTCCCCCCCTTTTTATAAGGACACCAGCCATATTGGATCAGGACCCACCCTGATGACCTCATTTTAACTAATGACATCTCCAGTGATCTTGTAAGGTCATACTCTTGAGGTGCTGGGTGTTACTACTTCAACATATGAATTTGGAGGGACACAATTCACCCTGTGATGCAGAGGTTCCAATTCTCTAGGCTGTGAAAGTGCCTGTACCATCTGTAGCAGCCCAGTGCCTGGCACAGACTAGCCACAGTGTAGGGCTCAGT
>RCUC01173349.1:0-11526 GCA_003697995.1 Taxidea taxus jeffersonii
CAGGTTGTGATCTCAGGGTCGAGGGACTGAGCCCCCTGTTGGGCTCCATGCTCAGCAGGGAGTCCGCTTGAGATTCTCTCTCCATCAGCCCCTCCCCCCTGCAAGCTCGCACACACTCAATCTTTCTCTCTCTCTAAAATAATAAATCTTTAAAAAAAAGATTCCCTCTTCCTTTCCCTCTCCCCCTTCCCCCCAGAGAAAATCTAGTCTCATGCAGATATGAAGTTGGGAAAGGGAGAGATGCTTTAGTAGCCTTTTCTGTTACTTGTGCACATCCTTCATTGATAACTACACCAAAGCTCAGCAAGTAGTAATTTCTTTTTTTTTAAATATTTTATTTATTTATTTGACAGAGATCACAAGTAGGCAGAGAGGCAGGCAGAGAGAGAGGAGGAAGCAGGCTCCCCGCTGAGTGGAGAGCCCGATGCAGGGCTCCATCCCAGGACTCTGGGATCATGACCTGAGTCACCCAGGCACCCCAGCAAGTAGTGATTTCTTAAAGGTCAGTTGCACCATGGAGTCTGAGCGCATAGCCATGAACTCTTCCTGCTCTGTTGCACCGAAGTCCGTCAGTCTGTCTTGCACCTTGAATGGGTCTTTTATTCAGCCACGATTTGGAACATCATGTATTGTCATTTGGGACAAGGCTTGCTGACTTTTATATACTTCTGAAGAGTGACATTTTCATTATACCATATCCAAGAAAATCTACCTTTGTTCTTACCACTGGTGACCTCCTGAGAGAAGTCTTTAGCAACTGATGAATTATGGAACTCCACATCCGAAACAAATGATGTACTATATGTTGGCTCATTGAATTTAAATTAAAAAAAAAAAAAAAAGAAAAGAAAAGTTGGAAGCCTGGGTGGCTCGGTTGGTTAACTGGCTTTGGCTCAGGTCATGATCCTGGAGTCCTGGGACTGAGTCCCACATCGGGGGTCCCAGCTCCATAGGGAGTCTGCTTCTCCCACTGACCTCTCTCCTCTCATGCTCTCTCTCTCTCTCTCTCTCTCATCAAATAAATAAACAAGATCTTTAAAAAAAAGAAAGAAAGAAAAGTCTTTCAGTGTTGGGAAGCTATCAAGTTTATGGTGACCAATACAAGTTCTTATAATTAATTTTACTAATTAATTTATGAATTAATTAATTTTCCTTAAAATTTAAGTTTTTTTCGTTTTAAAAATGTTTTTAAAGATTTTATTTATATATGTGAGAAAGACAGAGAGAGCACAAACAGGGGGAGGGACAGAGGGAGAAGGAGAAGCAGGCTCCCTGCTGAGCAGGGAGCCCAAAGCTGGGGCTCCATCCCAGGACCCTGAGATCATTACCTGTCCAAAGTCAGACATTTAACTGACTGAGTCACCTAGGTGCCTGTAATTTTTAAATTTCTTTAAACATTTTTTTATTCTTATTTTTTTTAAAGATTTTATTTATTTATGTGACACACAAAGAGAGATCACAAGTAGGCAGGGAGGCAGGCAGAGGCGGGGGGTGGGGGGAGCAGGCTCCCCATTGAGCAGAGAGCCGGATGCGGGGCTTGATCCCAGGACCCTAAGATCATGACCTGAGCCAAAGGCAGATGCTCAACCCACTGAGCCACCCAGGTGCCCCCTTTTCCTATTTTTTTAAGTAAACTCTGTGCCCAGTGTGGGCTTGAACTCACAACCCAGAGTCACATGCTCTACCAACTGAGCCAGCCCGGCATCCCCAAAGGTTTTTTTAAAGCCTCGAATTTTGTCACTGGCAACAGATGATGTCAGTGATTTCCCTCGAGGTGATAAGCTCACTTCATTTTCAAGACGTCTGCCATGTCTAAAATGCTGCTCGGCCGGGCAGGCACCCTCGCCAGTACAAACGGGGTCCCATGAGAAAAGCACAAGCACCTATGTGGACTTCCCATCTGGTCGCACCAACTATCAAGACATTTCTACTCAAGGGTCTAGATTTAATGACATTAAGTAATCGTGGGGTACCTGGCTCAGTCAGTGGAGCACACGACTCTTGATCTCGGGATCGCGAGTTCGAGCCCCACGTTGGCTGTGGAGATGACGTAAATAAATAAAACTTAAAAGAACATGAAGTACTCGTGCTACTTCATCAGCAGTGTTCCTCAGTGAGATGGACTTGTTTTTCCTGGTGAGGAAGGCGGGGACCAGCAGAACAACTGGGGCCACCACCTTGATTCACACGCGGGCTTGGGGAGCTGCACCCGCCATTGCTTTTCCACCATCAGGGCAAGCGTCACCATTGTGGAAAAGACACCTCATGTCTTAGTATTACTGTGGAAGATAATAAGATAGTTTTGGCCTCACCGACCCCCTGGAAGGAACTTGGGGACCCCTCCAGGTGTCCACAGTCCACACTTTAAGAACCGCTTGGCAGCAGTGGCTTCTTCATTACCTAATGGTCCGTTTGGCTCTTCGTAAGCGCCTTGCTCTTCCACTTTGTGGACCTCGGATTCAGCGGATCCCTTTCTTTGCAGACACGTGGGTGTTCTCTGGTTTTCCCCTCCAAAACACCGCTGCTAAAGATGTCCTTGTCCTTCTGTGCCTTGGGGCTGGGGTTCAGGCCCTGCCGGATGGGCGGACCCCACCCGCCTCCCCACCAGCTGGGCCTGGGTTTCACACGTGTTTGCCTGCAGGTGGAGCATGACCCCGCCCATGGTGAACGCCTACTACTCGCCCACCAAGAATGAGATCGTGTTTCCTGCTGGCATCCTGCAGGCGCCCTTCTACACCCGCTCCTCGCCCAAGTAGGATACTTGTGGTGCTCCCACCCCATCCCCCTCCCCCGCCCCTCCGTGGACACCGAGCCCGGCCCCGGGGCCCGCAGCTGACCGTGAGCCAGCTGGTCTCCCTGAGGGCTTTTTGTCCCACTGGCCCAGGTTGCTTGGGACACTCAGGGATGTTGCAGAGAGAACGACATCCTTACTCCCTGCGCTTCCCTCCAGGGGTCTCCGGGGCCCAGAAGCCCCTACACAGTGGGAGCTTGGGGGCATGCCGTGAAGTCGGATGCCCTGTCTAGGGGAATGCCCCTCTGGCAGTGTTTTAGGGTAGTCGCAGCTGGGGATGGGGTGGAAAGTGTGAGAGCACCATCTGGGAAAGACCCTGGGTTTAAATCCCAGATCTGCTCTTCGCTGACTGCATGACACTTGGGCAAAGTGATTGAACTGTTCACAGCGTGGTTTGCTTATCTCTACAGTGGGTCACTGATGCCAGACTCTTTTGAAGGGACCAAAGAGGACAGTGAAGTTCGGTGGAGCGTCTTGCACAGTGCTTGGCCTCCAGGGGGTACAGGCTGACCACAGCCCATTTGCCCAGCCTTTGACTAGCCTCTGGGGTCTGGCTGGAGGCTCAGGCTGCGGCCACGTCCCCATAGAGCCCCTGGGACCCTGCTGTGTCTCCAGACCCGGGAAGTGATATCCCCTTGTGGCGTCACCCTCACCTTTGTGTTCTCCTCCCCAGGGCCTTAAACTTCGGTGGCATTGGTGTTGTCGTGGGCCATGAGCTGACTCATGCTTTCGATGATCAAGGTACTGCTTCCTGGGGTCCCCTTCAAACGGGGCACATCGGCTCCTGGCCCCACGGCCTCTGCTTTGTTCTCATCACTTCCAGAGTTCTGGAGACAGATGGATTTGGCTTCAGTCCTGGCCCTGCCTCTGCCCACTGAAGTCCCAGGACAAGTCCTGCCCTTTCTCCCGGCCTCCTCATCCTTGTCTGTAAAATGGGCATGATGAGTGCAGCCTCATGCTGATTGTGGGGACTGTGTTAGACACAGAGGGTTCCTGGAAGGTGTCCCGAACTCAGGTGTGGGTGTTAGTAGTCAGCAGGGAGCTTCAGCACCCCAGAGACTTCTCTGGGCCACCTGCCATCAGAGGAGTTGAAGTCATTCGCCTCCTCACCAGAACATTCAGAATCCTCATTCCCTCCTGCCTTGGGGGGACTCCAAGGCCAAGGAGGAGATGGGACCTTAGAAGCCAGGGCCTGTCCTGTGATCGCAGTGCGGCTGACTCCATTTCCCCCTCCCTGGGGTCCGAGGCCCTCAGCCAGCCTTGGCAATGAATCCAGCTCCATTGAAACCATGAACGTGCTGCCCCTTTGCCCACCTCACGTTCCTCCATCCTCTCTCCCACACCCGCCACCCAGCTGCCTGGCTCATTCTCATCCCAGCCCCTCTGGCACCCAGACCGGCATCATCTCCCCAGCTGGGTGCTGCTGGATAGATGGGGGGGGGATGGGCAGGGGGGGCCCGAGGGGGATGGGCAGGCGACTTCGCTTCTCACTGAGAGGAGAGGCGCAATGAGCCCGGCCTCCTCCTCGCGCTCTCCCCTTTGGCCTGACTCTTCCCTCGGAATCCACAGGACGAGAGTATGACAAGGACGGGAACCTTCGGCCCTGGTGGAAGAACTCGTCCGTGGAGGCTTTCAAGCAGCAGACGGAGTGCATGGTGGAGCAGTACGGCAACTACAGCGTGAACGGGGAGCCGGTGAACGGGCGGCACACGCTGGGGGAGAACATCGCCGACAACGGGGGGCTCAAGGCGGCCTATCGGGTGAGAGCTCACGCCCCATGCACGCCCCGGCCCGGGCCTGGGTCTGCGCCCAGGAAAGGTCTTTACGGACATGCTGGGACCAGCTGCAGTGGCTTCGTGACCTGTTTGCTCATCTGCGAAACGGGGGGTAGCGGGGACCGACTGAGAAGTCTACGGAAGTCCCCCGCCCGGAGCGCGGCGTGCAGAGGGTTTTCCAGGCTTGAGTCCGGCCTGATGGACGGAGGAAAGGGCTTAGGCTGGAGTCACCTGACGACCTGCGGGTTCCTACCTTGGCAGGGACGGGCATCACTAAATCGGGCAGCGGTGGGCCCAGAAGGGGAAGGGAGGGGAGGGGGAGGGGAGGGACAGTGGTCATGAGCCAGTTCCGGGCTCCAGTCCTGGTGCTGGAGAAGGTCACTTAGCCTCCTTGAGCCGCAGCGAACTTGGCTGTGATCGCCCACTCCCTGTGTCACCGGGCTGTCAGAAGGATGACACACAACTTGGGCACAGAGCCTGGGCAAGGGGGACACTCAGAAAGGTTAGCTGAGTTGGAAGGGAGAGAGAACGGAGCCCACGAGAGGAGAAGGAGGTGTCCATGAGAGCAAGACAGAGGTGCCTCCTCGCCGTGACAGGAAGAGCTTGGAAGTGCCATGAGGAGCCATTGGTTGATGAGGCCTTATTACGTGCCGGGCTCTGCTCTGTACCCCCCAACTTCACCATTAGGTATTACAGTCCCCATTTGGCAGGTGAGGAGACTGAGGCCAGAAACACTGGGTTACCTGAAGCCATGAGTCGGTGAAACTGCACCGCGAACCTTCTAGCAACCACGGACTGTCTCGGGCAGTGGAGACTTTGTGCCGAAACAGACAGGGGTCCTGCTCTCGCGCAGCTCACAGTTTGCGTGGGGCTGGGGCGGAGGGAGGGAAGGCGGCACATACCCAGACAAATAAGGGAGATCATTTCAGGTACTGACAGGACGGAGAATATAAAGTAGGGCAAGTAATACAGAACAAGAAGTGGGGGGGTCGGTGTAGGCCTTCTGGAGGGCATAACATTTGAATTGAGACCTGAGGAGGAAGAGGAGGCGGAGGAAGCTGGTCTTCCTGGCTTTGACCTTGCCAGACTGTGTCCACCTCCACTTGCTGTTCTTGGGCAGGGGTGAAGTGGAAGGAGGAGAGGTCGGAGGAGGGGCTGGGACCAGAGCTCACCAGGCCTGCGTCGGCTGATCAAGGAGCTTGGGTTTTGTTCTGTACAGTGGGAGCTGCCACAGGATTTTCAATAGAAGAATGATATGATCTGATTTATCCTTTAAAACCAGGGTCAGCAGGGGCGCCCAGCTGGCTCAGTGGGAAAGAATGTGTGACTCTAGATCTTGGGGTCGTGAGTTCAAGCCCCACATGGGGTGTAGAAATTACTAAAATAAGTAAAACTTCAAAAAAACAAAACAAAAAAACCCAAGGGTCAGCAAACCAATACCCTGTGGGCCAAGTCCAGCCCTCAGCCTGTTTTTGTAAATAAAAATGTAGGGGGGCCCCACCAGGCCCGTTGGGCTCCATGCTCTCCACCGCTGTTTTCCCACCATAGTGCCAGCATAGAGGAGTTGCTCCGAGACTGGCCTTCAAAGCTGAAAATATTTACTCTTGGGCCCTTCTCGGGAAGGTCTGCCAACCCCGGCTTTACAAGGATGACTTAAGATGTTGTGTCGGAGGGAATTGGAATTGGAGCAGCTCGAGTCAAGGAGTCTAGTTAGCAAGCTGTTGTGAGATTGTCCAGGCAAGAGAAGGGATGAAGCCACGGCAGGGGTGAGAAGTGGCCGGATTTAGGTGGCTTGGATAATTGAACGAGAAGCTCAGGGTGCCCGGCTGGCTCAGTCGGAAGAGTGTGCGACTCTAGATCTCCAGGTCATGAGTTTGAGCCCTGCGTTGAGTGTAGAGATTACTTAAAAATAAAATCTTTTAGGACGCCTGGGTGGCTCAGTGGGTTAAGCCTCTGCCTTTGGCTCGGGTCATGATCTCAGGGTCCTGGGATCAAGCCTGTCATCGGGCTCTCTGCTCAGTGGGGAGCCTGCTTCCCCCTCTCTCTCTGCCTGCCTCTCTGCCTACTTGTGATCTCTCTGTCAAATAAATAAATAAATAAAATTTTTTTGAATCTTAAAAAAAAAAAAAGAAAGAAAAGAAAGAGAAGCTCAAAGAAAAACTCTGGGGTCAGGGCCCAAGGAACTAAGCGGTTGGTTGCGCCATTTACCCTGGTCAGAAAGCTTGTGCTTCGGTGCATGCGTGTGTGCATGTAACCCCTTGTTCTGTCTGTGCCGTGTTAAGTCTGGATGCATCTTGGAAGTCCAGCTGAAGCCGTGAATATACAGAGTAGGCACCTGAGAGCCGTGGCCATGCAGATGGTGTTTAAAGCCCTTCAGAGTGAGTGCTGGTGAAGATCACTCCTCCAGGCTGAGGGGGGCCAAGACTCACCCAAACGAGTCCCTGCCCCAACAGGGTTGAGCTTCCTGAGACCTCCCACACTGGGCCCCCATTGTTGCCTTGTTCGCTCCTGTGTCGTGGGAGCCCCTGAGCTTTGTTTTTTCTGCTCCCAGGCCTACCAGAACTGGGTAAAGAAGAACGGGGCTGAGCAGACGTTGCCTACCCTGGGCCTCACCAATAACCAGCTCTTCTTCCTGGGCTTTGCGCAGGTGAGTTCATTGTAGAAAATATGCCAAGCCCAGGCACATTTCTGCCATCTTACTATTCCAGGAGCCCTGAGAGCCAAAAGGCAAGTTCCCCTCAATTGAGAACCTTATAGCTTATTGGACTGTCCGTAGGGCATCTACTCTGTATGAAGGCGAGCTTCCTGCTGGTAGAGAAATCCGATTAAGGCCCATGGAGGCCATGTAAAGATTTCCTGTATCAGGTCTATGAGAGGCCAAGTGAGTGCTAAGGGCCCTCTGGTTCAGGTGTTCTAGAAATTTCCTAAACTCAAGATGCCCCAGGATGTCCCTTGAATTGGCATTCAAATGTAGTCTTCTGTTAGTGCCCAGAGCCACAGGGCCACTAGACAGTTTTTGTTCTGCCCCAGAAGTGAGTGATCTGGACTCAGTTCAAGGTTTTCAGACTGGTTTTGGGGAGAACACTTTATTCTCAGGAAATCTAATGCAGAGGCCCAGGACAGAGGTAACCGCAGTAGAGGATGCTGGGATGGGGGACATACCAGCCCACGGTCTCTTCCCTACCCACCAAGTCCCCCTCGGGACTCCCAAGGGTCTCAGAGCCAGGTGGGGGCTGTCGTGGTTGGGGGCAGTCTGGTGGTCTGAGGGCCCCACAGTGACCCAGCTTCTCCCTTGTCGCCTCGCCAAGGTCTGGTGCTCTGTCCGAACGCCCGAGAGCTCCCACGAAGGCCTCATCACTGATCCTCACAGCCCCTCCCGCTTCCGGGTCATTGGCTCCGTCTCTAACTCCAGGGAATTCTCAGAACACTTCCACTGCCCGCCCGGCTCCCCCATGAACCCTCATCACAAGTGTGAGGTCTGGTGAGGGTGAAAGCACCGCGAGCCAGGACCGACGATGAGCCCCAGGTAGAGCCCATCAGGCCGCCTTGCCGTCCGTTGTCCGGGGTGTCGCCCCGCCCCCTGGCCGCCCAGGGCCCCCCTACCCTGCACTGGAGGGTTTCCAACCGGAACTGAGCCTCTGATGTGGGTTCTCGACACAATCCGAGATTTGATCCCCTGTGAAGACCCTGTCATCCTAGGCACACGCGCGTCAGTTCTCACGGGCATTTGGGTGTCAGGCCCGTGGCTTACCAGGCCTGGGCCCCGCACCGACAAGGGTGGTAGGACGTGGCACCCCCTGCCCATATCTAGCGTCAGAAACACCACAAATACCACTGTGTCAAATGCTTTAAAGATATATTTTTGGGGAAACTATTTTTTAAACATTGTGGAATACACTGGAAATCTTCAGGGAAATAATGCATTTAAAACACTTTTTTTTTTTTAAGGAAAGGATTGGTATATTTATTATATTCTTTTTCTAAATAACCTGTGGATAAGGGAAGCCCCACTGATTGACCCCTTCCTTTCTCACTCGCTGTGGGGTCGGCTGGGGCAGCCATCCCCCACCACTGAGCATGTCCCCAAGTAGAGAGCTGCCCCCGCTCTCGGTGTTTGCAATTTCAGTCTCTGTCAGCTGGTTTTGCGGTCACGGGGCATAAAGAGAGGAGGTGTGGAGGCCGGGAAGGGGCAGAGACTCCCAGACACTGCCCCTCACAGCTGGCCTGCCTCTGTCCCCAGAGTCCAACAGTGGGAACCCCAACAAGGATGGTCTGATCCCCAAAGTCGCAGCACGAAATTGATGGCTGCAGCAGGGTGAGGCCAGCTCGTGGCCTTCAAACCCAGCCCCGGGGCACGCAAGCACCCTGGACCTGGACGGCAGGAGCCCCGAGAGACCTAACCCTCCGTCAGATGCACTCTGCCGTGCCGTAGTTGGCCTCTTCCCGTCCCTCTCCTGGCCGCTCCCTGTGTGGCCTGTGCCCAGCAGCCCTCCCATCCCAGCAACTCCGGGGTCTACCTTGCTGACCCTCTTCCCCAGGGGAAGAAGAAAAGGGAAGACCACTCCCCTGTTCTACAGGGCCCAGATCCTCCCTCTGGGCTCCGTCCTGCACCCCTGGCCTGGGCTTGGCTCCCAGGACCACAGCCGGGCGCCCGCCCTCCATCTTTAGTGCCTTAGCTGAGGCTGCAGCCCAGGCTCCACGCCAAGGAGACAGCCCTCTGCCAGGTGCCCCTTTGCCTCCTCAGTGAAGCCTTCAAGTGTCCTAACTGTAATGCAAGGCTGTACCCCTCCTCCCAGTGTCCACAGAGCTGCCTCGCACGGCAGCCCAGGAGCTCTAGCCTGCAGGTCTGGGGCACCAAGGTCAGGAATCTGACGAACCCTTGAACTTGCCCTGAGCCCCATCCCACCCTCAGCCTCTTCAGTTGGATGAAGACTACGCTGGTAGCTAGATGGACTCCTCACTTGGAGCTGTTTTCAGCCAAGGAAGACTGTGAGGGAAAGGCTCCCCGAATACGGTCGGTCCAGCCTGTGGTGTCAGGGAACCAGGAATGGCGTCCCTCTCCGAGGCCACAGTTCAGGAGCTCCGTCTGGGGGAAGCAGGCCCCTGTGGCTGAGGCCAGAGCAGCCAGTCATCTCACGGCTCCCGTGGTCTGGCCCTGCTCCCTCATGGCACTCACCTCTGCCCGGCAACCAGAATCCTCCCCGCCCAAGAGGACCAGCCAGATCCGTGTCAGAACTGAGACAGGATGGGCTCCAGATGAGGCCCTTGGTCCTCACCAGGCCTGGTAGCTCTTCAGAAGGAAGGTAGGACAGGAGCCAGAGGAGAAGCCAGAGTCAGGGGCTGGCTCACGCACCCCACCACACAGGGGTAGGCTTCTCCAGCCCTGGCACCGTCTGTGTTCCTCCTCTGCGCCCCCTTCCATCCCGCCTTCCCCAAGGAAGCTCACAGTCCTCAAGACAGCCCGACGGCACCACAGCCTGGAGCCTCCCCACCAGAAGCAAGTGTCCCAGGCTGAGGGTTCAGCCGGAGGGGGTGCCCTAGGAAGAGCAGGGGGCCAGACAGAGGAGGGCTCAGCCCAACAGAGATGGAAGCAAAGAGAGCAGCCCCCACTGTCCCTACCCCTCCAGAGCTTAAAAAAGGACAAGAGCATGGGCAGCTGTCCTTTGAAAGACACCCCCTCAGGCCCAGGGAGCCATAGGGCTGGCTCCTCTGCGGGTACACGGACGTGCGCTTTGGAGCTGGGAATCTGTGTTTTGTATTATTATGTTCTGTGCTACTGTAGTTTTGGTGTGGCACTATCGTAACTCAAATAAAATATTATACCAAGTGGTGTGCGACTGTGTGTGTCTTCCCGGGGCCGGTGTGCATCCTGTGCGGCTATGGGGGGGTGGGGAGCCCCGGCCAACACAGAGCTCCCCATCCTTGCACATGCAGCGGGGCTCACTACTCCTCCCCAGCTCCCCATTGCAGAGGCCTTGGACCCTGACAAATGCTGGAAGGTGACTCAGGGCCTGTGCCCATCGGGCCATTCTTCCTTCATCGGTATGATCACCTGAGCACTCCCTGCTGGGGAGAATAAGGCATGCCAGCTGTGTCCAGGGAGCATCCTGGTAAAAGTCATTTTTCCATGGTCTTGGAGCCAAGGGTGTTAGCAGTGGGTGGCCGGGCCTCCGATGCTTGGCAGGGCCAACAGGAGTAGGTAAATTCAAAGAGGTTCAAGAAAAGTGTCTCATGTGCACTCATGCTCCCCTTGGGTTTTGCATATATTCGTCCTTCTGCCTAGAATGCTTTTCTCTGACTTCTCTGCCAGATAAACCCCTACCCGTCCTTCCATGCCCAGCATAGCATCACCTCTCCTAGGGAAGCCCTTCCTGACCTCAGATCAGGGGCCATCACACAGGCTTCCCTCTCCTACCAGAGTACACTAGTGCCAGGCTATGGTAACGAAGTACCACGAACGTGGTCACACAACAAAAATTTACTGTCTCACAGTTCTGGAGGCTAGAGTCCAAGATCAAGGTGTCAACCAAGTTGATTCCTTCTGAGGGATGTGAGAAAGAATCTATTCTGGGCATCTTGCCTAGATTCAGGCAGTCCACTGGCCATCTTTGATGCTCCTTGGCTTGTAGAAGCATCACTGGTCTCTGCCTTCATCTTCACATGGTGTTCTCCCTGTGTGCGTATCCAGTATGTGTCCAAAGTCCCCCCCTTTTTATAAGGACACCAGCTATATTGGATCAGGACCCACCCTGATGACCTCATTTTAACTAATGACATCTCCAGTGATCTTGTAAGGTCATACTCTTGAGGTGCTGGGTGTTACTACTTCAACATATGAATTTGGAGGGACACAATTCACCCTGTGATGCAGAGGTTCCAATTCTCTAGGCTATGAAAGTGCCTGTACCATCTGTAGCAGCCCAGTGCCTGGCACAGACTAGCCACAGTGTAGGGCTCAGT
>ML112489.1:0-17247 GCA_003697995.1 Taxidea taxus jeffersonii
GTCCATCCATCCATCCATCCATCTGTCCATCCATCCATCCATCCATCCATCCATCACATCCACCTACCTACAAGTCTGTCCATCCATCTGCCCAAATCGGCCCATTTATTTCTCCATCTATCCATCCTGGTGTACAATAAATATTCAGCATGCTTGCTGAGGATTGATCTCTGTGCTGGGCATGGGGCTTATATAGATAAGTGAAAGGGGTTTACTGGACTCAAACGCTTCTCTCTGAAAGAGTCTCTTCTAGAGTGTTCTGGAGTTGTTATCTGTCTTTCACCCATTAGAAAGTGGGAAGAGTACAATGGAAAGAAGTAGAGTTTAGAGATCCATAGGGAGACCTCATGAAGTCCCCCAGTGCATGTGGGCCCCTTGTGAAGGAGGCACAGACCATAAAAGTTGACTCTGCAACCAGGGGGCGCCCTACGGCAGACATGATCTTCAGTGTGTGACTCAGTGTCTGCTGCGAACTTGGCACTGTTCAGGGTGAATGACTGGTGCTTTGTGTTTATATGGAAATGAACTGATGAAAATGTCTCAGGAGTTTGATGAAGTCACTGTTCAATAAAAGCATCCTCCCAAGGGAGAAGAACTGATGCGTTGGTGTAGTTCATTCAAAGATGTAAAGACAAACCCTGCAGAGTTAGAAGGAAACACTGGAGCTCCAAGTAACCCCTTCTCCAGCCAGTGACACAGTTGCGTTGGGTTGAGGCCATGTGCAGCGTTCCTTTCCATGTAGCTTGTGTGGGGAATGCCCATAAAGCGTGTGTGTGTGTGTGTGTGTGTGTGTGTGTGTGTGTACATGTGTGTTGTGCTGTTTTTGTTAAATCACTAATTTACAAACCATAAAGTTAATTTCACTTGAAGCATACGATTCCATGGTGTTTAGTATATTGACAGAGTTGTACAATCAACACCGTAATCTGTACCCCCCAAAAGAAACCCTGTACCTATTAGTAGTCTCTCCCTTTCCAAGGCAACCACAAACCTTTCTTTCTATATAGATTTGTCTGTTCTGGACACGTCCTACAAGTAGAATTATACTATGTGTGGTCATTTCCATCTGGGTTCTTTCACTTGGTATAATGTTTTTTAAGGATGTATGTATTTATTTATTTATTTATTTATTCATTCATTCATTCATTTGAGAGAGAGACACAGAGATAGGGCACAAGCAGGGGGAGAGGCAGCAGGAGAAGGAGAAGCAGACTCCCTGCTGAGCTGGGAGCCAAACATGGGGCTTGATCCCAAGACCTGGAGATCATGACCTGAGCCAAAGGCAGACTTTAACCATCTGAGCCACCCAGGTGCCCCTTTTAAGGATTTTTTAAAAACACTTTTTATTCATGAGAGGGAGAAAGTGAGGGGAGCAGAGGGACAGGTCAACTCTGTGCTGAGCATGGAGCCCGATATGGGGCTTGATCTCGGGACCCTGAGATGATGACCTGAGCCGAAACCAAGAGTTGGACGCTTAACCGCTGGAGCTACCCAGGCACCCCTGGTGTCATGTTTTTAAGGTTCATTCACATTGTAGCTTATATCAGTTCTTTGTTCGTTTTTTAAATTCAATTAATTGACATACAGGCTATTACTAGTTTCTGAGGTACAGTTTAGTGATACACATCAGTTGTGTGTAACTCCCAGTGCTCATTCCATCACCTGCCCTCCTTAACACCCATCACCCAGTTACCCCAACCCAGTTACCCCATCCCCCCCTCCCCTCCAGCAACCCTGGGTTTGTTTCCTGTAGTTAGGAGTCTCTTATGGTGGGGCGCCTGGGTGGCTCAGTGGGTTAAAGCCTCTGCCTTTGGCTCAGGTCATGATCCCGGGGTCCTGGGATCAAGCCCCACATTGGGCTCTCTGCTCAGCAGGGCGCCTGCTTCCTCCTCTCTCTCTGCTTGCCTCTCTGCCTACTTGTGATCTCTGTCTGTCAAATAAATAAATAAAATCTTAAAAAAAAGTCTCTTACGGTTTGTTTCTGTCTCTGATTTCATCTTATTTTGTTTTCCCCTCCCTCTTTTGTTCCTTTTTATAGCTGAATAATACTCCATTGTAGGAATATATACCGCATTTTGCTCACTTACCTGTTTATCAATTAATGGACTTTAATTTTTTTAAATGAATTTTTAAATTTAATTTAAATGGACTTTTAATTTATTTTTATTTTTTTTTAAAGATTTTTATTTATTTATCTGATAGAGATCATAAGCAGGCAGAGAGGCAGGCAGAGAGAGAGGGAGAAGCAGGCTCCCCACTGAGCAGAGAGCCTGACTTGGTGCTTGACCCCGGGATCATGACCTGAGCTGAAGGCAGAAGCTTTAACCCACTGAGCCACCCAGGTGCCCTGAGGACTTTTTATTTTTTAAAAAGGTTTATTCATGTATTTTAGAGAGAGACTGTGTGAGTGAGCTTGGGGAGGGGCCGAGGGAGAGGGAGAGAGAATCTCCAGCAGACTCCCCGCCGAGCGCAGAGCCTGACATGGGGCTCCGTCTCACTACCCTAGAGATCATGACATGAGCCGAAATCAAGAGTCAGTTGTTTCACCAACTGAGCCCCTCAGGTGCCTCCGATTAGTGGGCTTTTAGATTGATTTCTTGGCTATTATCAGCAATGCTGCTGTGAATGTTTGTGCACAAGTCTTTATGTGGACATATTTAGTTCTCTTGGGTACATACCCAGGATAGAGTTTCTGGGGCATAAGGTGACTCTGCATTTAACTTTTTGAGGAACTGCCAAATTCTCTTTTGAAGTGATGACACTGTTTTCCGTTCCCTGCAGCAGTGGACGAAGGTTCCACTGTCTCCCGATACCAGCCAGTTCTTGGTGCTCTTCATCTTTTTGCTGAGCCCCCATCCCAGGGCTAGAGAGCTGGTATCTCCTTGTGGTTTTCATGTGCATTTCTCTGATGGCTAATGACATCTGCTGGCTCTTTTCATTCTTCATTGGGTTGTTGTATTGCTGAGTTGTAACAATTATTTATATATTTCAGAACCAAGTCTCTTATCACATATATTGTTTGCAGATAATTTCTCCTATTCTGCGGGTTGTGTCTTCGCATTCTTGATGGTGTCCTTTGAGGTGCAGCATTTTGAATTCTTGATGATGCACAGTTTATCTACTTTTCTTTGGTGGCTTGTGCATTTGGTGTGGAAGCAATAATGATTGTATCTTATAAATGCCGTTAATCTAAGGGGCATTATTAGGGAGAAAGTTGTTTGATTATACAATGATAACAGAAAAATCTACAAAGCAGTCATTACTTAGAAGAAAGCTATCTCTGGATCCCAGGCCCATGTCCTGTGAGGGGTGCATTGCCTTGCATATCGCTCCACTCCAAGCTTACCATATGATCCAGAAATTCACTTCTGGGTACATAACCAAGAGAACTGAAGAACTCACACACAAAACTCACACACAGGTGTTTAAAGCAGCATAATTGATAATAGCCAAACTGAAATCAGACCCAAAGCCTGATAAAGGGATAAACAAAATGTACTATATCTGTACAATGGAATAGTATTTAGCTATAAAAATGAATGAAGTACTGATATGCGCTACATGGAAAACCCTTAAACACATTATGCTAAGTGGGAAAAACCAGATATAAGGTGGGCAGAGGATGTTGGGAGTCCGTGGTCCTGCAGAAGCTTGCCTTATGGATTCAGGGTCTGGCAGTGGTGATGGACTTCACTGTTGCGTAATGGGACCTCAGACAGATTTCCTTTTGGGGACTGGGGTTTTAGGTTTTCTTAGCATCAGATATTTTGTTCAGGAAGGCTTTCAGAACATGCCCTTTGGGATGAAGAAGAAAGAAATCCAACTATTGGTCAGCTACTTGCAGAAACCTTAGGGACCCAACAGATTATGAAACAATTTCTAAAACTCCCATTTTCTGCAAGAAACATTCTAAAAGTTGATTTTGATTTAGTTATCTTTCTAGGGAGAGATGGTCAGCCTCTGGAAGTTTTGATGTTAGGTATCTAGGTTTCCATGTTGAGAAGCCATGAAATTCCTTGGCCACCTTCCTCTCCCCTCTCCCCCTCCACCATTTTACACAGGGCACAATATGTCACTCTGGCCAAGCAAGAGAAAAGAGCTGGAAACCAAAGTAATGCCCACGGAGGGTCTGTAAGCCCAGCACCCAAACAAACATCCAGGCAATGGGCCTTTCTGTCATTTGCAGCATCAGATGAGACCTTCTCAGAAAGCGGAATTTCCTGTAAGAAAAACCCTACAAATGGCTCAGCAACTGAAAGACTTCCCTGAATTGTGTTCCTCAGGCTTTCTAGAAGGTCACCTCTGTAGCAGTGACCCTTGGCAGTGTGCAGATGAGCTCTAGAGCTTGCAGACTCTCAGGGCCGTCATAGCCCCGACTTGTGGCACCTGCTCACTGGTGGGCAGCTCACGGAGGTTGTGTGAGGTGCACACTGAGCAGATGGCTCCTTTGGTGTTAGCGTGCTCAGACTCTGTTCAAACTTCATGGGATTAGAAGGCATGTCCTTGGGTGGAGTGTGGTACAGTCTTCCTGGCTCAGTGTGATTTGCAGGAATAGGTTTGGTTGGTTATTATTCCTTCTTAGTTCAACACTTGCTTGATTTGGGGAATGTTTGCTGGATTCTCGGGGTACCAACAGAGCAGGTAAAAAGCATGTCATCGAATATATATGTGTGTGTGTGTGTGTGTATACACACACACATCCATCTATCTATGTATCTATCTATCTAAATGTGTATATTATGTTTATAAAGTAACTTTAGAAAATATGTATCAATTAGGACACCTGGGTGGCTCCCTTGGTTAAGAGTCTTGCCTTTGGCTCAGGTCATGGTCCCAGGATCCTGGGATTCAGCCCCACATTGGGCTCCCTGCTCAGTGGGGCCTCTGCTCCCTCCCCTCATGCCCTTCCCCTTGCTTGTGCTCTCCTTCTCTCTAAAATAAATAAGATCTTTTTCTTAAAAAGAAAAAATTTGGGGGCTCCTGGGTAGCTCAGTTGTTAAACGTCTGCCTTCGGCTCAGGTCATGATCCTGGGGTCCTGGGATCAAGCCCCGAATCGGGCTCCCTGCTCCGTGGGAAGCCTGCTTCTCTCTCTGCCACTCCCCTTGCTTGTGTTCCCTCTCTTGCTGTGTCTCTCTCTGTTGAATAAATAAAATCTTTAAAAAAACAAATAAAAATAAAAAAAGAAATTTGTATAAATTAAATCCACATAAACTACACAAGGAAACTCTTTAAGGAACGTACTTAAACGTAACCCTGTAGGTGGAACTCGGGCGTTTGGGCCTCCCTCAGTGAGCATTCATTTCTGGGGCTGCCTGGGATGGGCCTTGGCAAGGAGGGGACATCACCTCTTGGTCTGGATCTGTCCTGCCTACACTGGCACCCAGCTCATGTGTACAGTTGTCCTGTCAGTGTCTCTGGTCTCGGGGACCCAACCACATGGCCATGAAGGGCTGTGCTGGTGGCCCTCGACACCTGGACTCTGGCCCTGCAGCCCCACTGGCATCTGCAGGTGCTTTGCCTGGTTCCCGCTGGGAGGTGATGCCGAAACCTGCGGATTGCCTCACAGCCCGTGTCTTGCTGCTCCTGGCCACACGGAAATCATTTGCTTTCCACTGGGGACATTGTGGCTTTGATGTGGCGTAGGCTCAGGTGTCCCCATGACGCTCGCATAACCCGAGACTCAGGCTGCTCTTTGGGTCCTTTCCTTCTCTGGGAACTCCAGGCTGGGATGGGGCTTCGAAGTGAGCTGAGATGTCAGGCCTTGAGACCTGAGTGAAGACCTTGAAATGCTACTGACCAAGCGCTGGTTTTGTACTGGCCCAGTTCCTGCACAAGGAGCCTTCAGGGAGCCCCCAGGAGGGTGTGCAGCTCCGAGGCTGGGGTGGGGCTCGCAGGACGACCCAGCGGAGACCACGCTAGTGCTTGGGGCTGCTTCACATCTTGGTCCTCCCTGCTGCCCTGACTGGTGAGACCATTCCGCATTTACTGGAGAAATCACCGTGTGCCTAGAGCTGAGGTCCATCGTAGGGCCCGGGGAGTGCCCTGGGGAACACTCAGCCCTGGATGGCAACATTAGAACTTGATTTTCCTCTTAATCTATGTCTGCAGCCCCTATTCCAGCTGGTGGCAGAACGAGGGTGATCTCAAGATGGGTTTGCAGAGAGCAGGCCCCCTCTCCCTCTGGGCAGTTTTCTGAGAATACCCGCAGCGGCCACACGATGGCAGCCTTGCACAAACCAAAGCCTGCTTCGCCAAGGACCGCGGCTCGAAGTGGGGTGTCCCAGGGCAGTGGACACCCGCCGGCTTTCCTGCAGAAACCAAAGAGGCCCAGCCTGGCTGTTGGCGGGGAGGGGTGTCTTTAGATGTCATTGGGAACACTGAGCTTTATAAGTGAAAGAAACGGGAGTGCAGACTGCACATATCTGCCTCTGTGAATCTGTTTCGTTGATGTGCTTTAAAGGAAAAGAGGTTTAGCTTTCATTGGGAGTCCCGGTGTTGCAGACAGGTTTCAGATTTCCCCATTTCCTCATTAACCCTATGGGCTTTTCAATGCAAAAATAAAGACACACCCTGCCTCCCCTTGCTGCTGGGGAAAGTGGGAGCCCTTGCTTCCTCCCCAGACCCCCCCCCCCCCCCACAGGCAGAGTGTAGAAGATGCGGTCTGGAAAGGGAAGCGGTTGTGCTGCTGGCCAAGGGAACCCTGCCTTTTTGGTTTTCATCCACCAAATTGTGTGGCCCACATCCTTCCCATGCAGGGAAGTGGGGAGGTCGTTCCCTTTGGTTCTCCCTCTCTCTCTCTTATTAAAGACTTTATTTATTTGCGAGGGAGAGCACAAAGAGTGGGGAGGGGGGGAGGAAGAGGGAGAATCAGACGCCCTGCTGAGCAGGGAGCCTGATGTGGGGCTCGATCCCAGAACCCCAGGATCATAACGTGAGCCTAAGGCAGACGCTTAACACACTGAGCCACCCAGGTGCCCCAGTTCTCTTTTAAAAACAGCTTTATTGAGGTGTAACTGACACACACGAAATTACACATATTTAGTGCATACAGTTGGATGCATTTGTCCATATGCACATACCTGTGCAACCGTCACCACGTTATCAGGGTAATGGACTGATTGTCACCTCCAGGAGTTTCCTGTGTCCCTTATATTGGTGTAAAAGCACTTAACATGAGATTTACGCCCTTGACCAGTTTCAGGTGTATAATATACTGTGGCTGGCTGGAGGGGCTCTGCTGTACGTTAGATCTCTAGAATTCGCTCAGGGACTGTCACTGGCCCCCTCCCCCAGCCCCTGGTAAACAGCATTCAGTTCTTTGCTTCTAGGGGTCTGATTATTTTAGGTGCTGCATATACGTGGAATCCTGCGGTATTTATCATTCTGTGTCCAGCTTCTTTCACTCAGCAGAATGTTCTCCCGTTTTATCCATGTTGCTGCTGGTCGCAGGATTTCCCTTTTTAAGGCTGAATAATATTCCATGGCACGTATGATCCTTGTGTCCTTTCCCTGTTCATCTGTGGACAGGCTCTTTGTTTCCATGTCGTTGTTCTTACCAATAACGCTGCAGTGAACAAGGGGGTGCAGATGCCTCTTCAGGATCCTGATTTCAATTCTGTCTCTTTAAAGGTGTCCCCCCACGCCCCACAAGGCAGGACTCTTTCAGCCTGACTCATTTTTGGCATTTGACGGCATTTTATTTTTCTTACTCAGCACATGTCCTCCCTTTTGTGCTCCACTGCAGGGGGTCCTGGGAGGCCCAAACCCAGCTTCCCAAGGGAGGGTGCATTGACTGACTAAGGAGCAAATCTTGCAGGGGAGGAGTGCAGGTCCCAGGCCCCTTGCTGGTTCCTCCATTCAGACCCCAGACCCCATCTCAGCATTGCCAGCCCATCCATAATCTCCCCTGGAAGAGGGGGTTCAGGAAACCCTGGGGACCATGTACCTACAGACAGGTCACCATGCAGCTGTGATTTTGGTTTGCCTCTTCCCTTCTCTTTCATCTCTCTGGCCCATTTTCTAGGTTGTTCCTCTGGGGGGTTTGGAGCTAGGAATCTTAGCTGACCCAGTTTAATTTGGGAGTGGGAATATTCTTTTTTTTTAAATTTTTTATTTTTTTAAAGATTTTATTTATTTATTTCACTGACAAAGATCACAAGTAGGCAGAGAGGCAGGCAGAGAGGCAGGCAGAGAGAGAGGAGGAAGCAGGCTCCCTGCTGAGCAGAGAGCCCCATTCGGGGCTTGATCCCAGGATCCTGGGATCATGACCTGAGCTGAAGGCAGAGGCTTTAACCCACTGAGCCACCCAGGTGCCCCAAGGGAGTGGGAATATTCTTGATTGAGTAAGAGAGAAAATTGTATCAAGAGTCAGCTGGCTGTGACCTAGCCCATCTCTGCCCCCTAACCCCGGGGTGGGGGACTAAAGGAAGCCACAGACTCCTGGGTGAGTTTACATCTCCATACAGTGAGGTGCTCCCTGTGGGTGCTCTGAAAGCTCTCTCTGAAGTCTCACAGAGACTTAACACTACCATACATCTGGCTAGCTGGTCCGAGTGACTGTAGGCAAAGATGTGGGTATGGCCACAGCTCACCCCAGGGCTGCCTTGATCTCCTCCGCCCAGAGCATCACAGAAATAATCATGGAGGAAGTAACCTGGGGACCTGAGATGACTAACTGGCCAGCCAAGAGTGTTCCGGAAGCCACCAAGGGGCTTGTGGCTCCTGAATAATGTCTTACCTTAGTGAGGGTGGGAGGCCAAGGGTGCTGTTTTACTCAGGGCTCTCCAGAGACAGAACTACGGAAGCGTTCATCTGCCTCTCCACCCACCTACCTGCCAACCTGTCCATCTCCAGGAAGAGCTTGATTACAAAGAATTGACTCCTGCAATTATGGAGGCTGAGAAGTCCCAGGATCTGCCATGTTCAAGCTGGAGGTCCAGGAAAGTTGCTGTGAATTCCAGTCTGGGCCTGAAGGGCTGAGAACCAGGGGTGATGAGGATGTCAGTCCTCATCTAAGGGGAAAAGACTGATGTCTCAGCTCATGCAGTCAGGCAGGGAGTGAGGGAAGGAGAGAGAGTGAATGAGTGAGAGCTCTTTCTCCACCTTTTTGTTCTATTCAGGCCCTCAGTGGATTGGAATGATGTCCAACAATTAGGGAGGGCCACTGTCCATCTTCTTTATTCACTCTACTGATTCGATTGCTGATCTCATCTGGAAACACCCTCACAAACACACCCCCAAATAATAGCCAAATATCTGGGCACCCTGTAGCCAGTCAAGTTGACACATAAAATTAGCTATCACGGATGCTGCGGCAGACCCAGCTGCCTTATAATGGAGGAAGGGGACTGAGCCCTAAGCTAGCGGTGCTTTGGCCAAACTTGGGGTCCACCATCCACCTCCTGCTCCAAAGGGCTCTGACTTTCCTCCCCTGGACCTCAGTGTGCGTGGGATGTGGTGGGCACGCTGGAGAGGACCTTAGCGGGACAGCACAGTGATTGCCTGTATTCTGGTGTGACCAGCTAGCTCTGACTCCCCAAACAGAGCCCATGGACCTTACCCTGCCTGGGATGTGGGGTGATGTTGAGTGGGGGTACAGGTGACCACTTTGAATCGTTCTGGGTTGATTCTGAAAGGAGCTTTCGTTTGAGGAAAGAGGCTATTTACTGTATGACAGGATGTTTAAAACCCATTTTTGTAAGTAGAATAGGCAAACTGACTTAAGGAAAATAAGTAATAATACACATGGCAACATTGCAGGAGTGATGTGGGTATGACAGAGGTTGGAAAACAACACAAGGACTTGACCTGGAAGGATGATCTTACAGCAGTGAACTGACCAGCAAGGGTGTTGGTAAAAGTTTTTTCGCATTTTCTTGTTTTCTTCCCCCTGTACCTCTTTTGGGTCTGTGATACTTTTCTCTCCTCAATTCTTAGACTACAAGGAGATCGTAGTGAAGTGGCCAAATGCATACTCGGAGTCTGGAGATTTGGCTTTGTGTTCTGGTTCTGCCACTTTCTGGGCAGGTGATCTTGGATGAACCATTTAACCTGACAGGGCCTCAGTCTCCTCATCTGTGAAATGGGGATAATAAGATCCTGGCCCCCCCAGGGTTGTTGGGTGATCCTATACCCTGATGTATGCAGAGACTTCTCACCTGTTAGGCATGTGCCATAGGGTTGTCATGTTGACTCTTCTGCCTTGAGGTCTGAGTGGGGCAGGTGACCCTGACCGAGTCCAGTCAGAGCATGTGTTAGTCAAGACAGAATGAGTCTAAGCTGCCTAAGAAGAAGCTGGCGGGAAGTGAGTATGGAGAGACTACTCTCATCCTGTGGCTACAGGGGAGGGCCTGAAAATGGAACTAGAGCAGAGAGATGGGGACACACCAAATCCTAGTGGCTTTGATGGAGTCCCTGGATCCAGCTGCACCTGAAGCCAGAATCCCCCTAGATTTTTCAAGGGATAGCAGTCTCTCTTTTGCTTAAGACAGTTTGAATTTTTTTGGTTTGTTTTTTACTTGAAACCAAGAGTCCAGACTGATACTCTTTTTACTCCAGTTTACTCTGTCTTTTGTAGAAGAGAAAGAAGACAAAGAGTTATAGAAGGCAAAGCAGTTATACACAACTACAGATGGTTACAGCTGTTACTGGCCTTCAGGACAATCTAATTCTGCCCATTTGCTTGATGTGTGACTTCCATGGGCATTTGCACTTTTGCCTCTGTGGGCCCCTTTCTCCATTAAAAAAAAAAAAATTACATCTTGCTACTCTGTTAGTATAAAGATGAATTTAACCCAGGGACAGAGTGTTTCTTTTTTTTTTTCTTTCTTATTTTAAAATAAAAGAATTTCCTTGAGCCCTAGGCAGAGTGCCTGCTGTGCTAATGGTTAAGTCAACTCTGAGGGGGTTAGTTTTTCACCAGCTTTTATACATTTTTGTCACAGGCAAACATTTGTAATGAATCCATAGTTCCCAGTCAAAAGCAAATCACCTTTTCAATTGATCTTTGATCCAATTGAGAGCCACATCAACTGAGAAACCGTTCTTAGCAGAACAGGTATAAACAATGTAGATTTCCATGGGCACAGTTCAGCCTATTAATCACTTCTGATTGGGTGAATTTATCTGCGGTCTGACTGGCTATGATGGCAGGCGCAGCGCATTGCTCTCACTTCTGATTGGTCGGAAACATTTATGGTGTGATTGGCGTGTACACAATGGGGATGGGGCGCAGAACAATGCTCACTTTTGATTGGCTAAATACCCCTGCGGTCTGATTGGACAGAATGTGATAGGTTGGTACTAAGAGCACCGCACACTTCTGATGGGCTGAACACAGGTGCTGGGTTACTGGTCGGGGTGTCAGGCAAAGCCTGCAAGCTCAGAGTTGTAGGCTTGAGAATACGGTCCTGTCAAGGAATCATGCTGGTTGTACCAGTGCAAAAGTTTCCCATTTGTGTTCATAAATCTCAAGCATGGAATGACCTCAGGACGAATCTTTTGGGGAAGGTTGTGGAAAGCACACAGACATTAACTTTGCAGAGAAGATGTACAGCTGTCCCCTTGTGAATGTGGATGGTAGGTATCCTGAGCCCATTGTCCTGCTCGATGCTGTGGTTGGAACCAAGGGTCTTTGCAGTGTCAGCAGGCCTGGCACTGAGTCTAACTTTGTCTCCTGGTAGAGTCCAACCTGGGATGGCGTGAAAATGGGAGACACCCGTCCTCCAGGCTTTTCCTAAGAGAGTTGCCAGACCGAGGTACTGGAATTCTGCCAGTGTAACTGGAGTAAGATAAGTGCCGACCACGGGAGCTTCCAAATGTTTAGGGAGAAGCGGTCCAGCCTAGATAACTATGAGGCTTTTTTTTTTTTTTTAAATAACTATTAGGCTTAAACAGTGGGTTTCAGAGTGGGGCCCTAGATGAGCTCTGTCAATGTAACCAAGAATGTGATAGAAATGCAGTTTCTCAGGCCCCACCCCAGACCCACAAGTCAGAGAGCCTAGACTGTGGCTCAGGAATCCTTACTTTAACAAAGCCTCTAGGTGACACGGGTGCACACTCGGGTCAGAGAACCTGTGCCCCTTTGAGGTCTCTCTTTTTCAAAGAACACAGCCTTCCTCCCTTTGGAGGAGGCCTTTCCGTGACAGCTTTGCTAACAGGCAGGCCAGGCGGACGGGCACTCCGGGCTGCCTGGCTTTCACCGTGGCCCTGAGACCCCAGAGGCCCCACCAGGTTCCATGCACTGGGAGATCCAGGAATCCTGTGCCGTTTCCCTTTTGGGTCCCTCATCAACGCCCAAGCCAAATAGGTCAGCCTCCCGTACAGGTTCTGGCTATTATGTCTCTTAATGATGTGGCCGCATTGCCGATCTTGTTATCTTCGCAGCTCAGGAGGCACTGTCACCAAGCTGGGGGAGCATGGATGGGGTGGGACCACGTTTTCGCTAGAATGAAAGCTGGGTCTCTGCGCGCGGACCTCGCAGCTGCCAGATGCGGCCACTAGATGGCGCTGTTGCACTTTCCTGCGGACCTTGCGTGGTGTGGGTGCCGCCTCCCGCATCCCTGGGTTCCCGAAGTGAAATAACAATGTGCCATTGTGAGCCGAGGCCTGTTTCACTAAGATGTTCAGGGAATGATATGCAGCCAGGAGGCTTTGGCCAGGGGGAGCGCTGACTGCGGGACTGTAGCTGGAAAGCTCTTTAGGACTTTACAAGTCTCCCTCCCCATATACTGCATGCCTTCCTCCTGCTCCCTGCCCTATCCCCTGGGGGTGGCATAGGTCAGGTTACAGGCCCTAATACCAGTCTGTGGAGGAGTGCTCATAAAAGTGGAGACAGGCTCTTTTCTTCCCTGGAAAAGCCTCTAATGTGGTTGCATCTCCCTTGTTCTTCTGTGTATCTGTGCATCAATTTAGCCGTGACAGGAGTGAAAGGAAAAGCAGCGCGGATTGGCAGGGGACATGCAGAAGGCCTCGAGAGGGGCAGAGCTTTCTGCTGGGCTTGAGGCTTTCAGGCCAGGGCACGTGAAGGAGGGGTCCTGTGGGCGTTGGGGGCCGCAGGACAGCAGGTGGCACAGGGCGGGCCCTGGGTTTAGGGCCAGTCCAAGGGCCTCCCCATGTGCTAGACACCATGGCATGGCACAGGGCCACGTCTAGGAACACCCCCGGAATTGGCTGTCTCCTTGGAAGATGAGGCTGACCCAGCGCTAAGCACAACAGCAGCAGTGACAATAAGATGCCTTCTGTGTGCTGGCAACTGTTCTAGAAGGAGCTGGTAGGATCCTTCCACACCCTACAAGGGATGGCCTGTGTACCAGTTTACAGGTGAGGAAACAGAGGTACAGAGGGTCTGAGGGCAGCCACACCTGAAGAAGGGTGGCCTCTAGGAGCCATCCCTGGAAGCCATGTCCAGACTGAGGGGGCTGCCCCTGCTAGGACGTCTTGAGATCTGTCTCTTCTCATGGGCGTTAGAGGAGGCAGAGGGCCCCACTGCTCTGGGGACACATTGCTCCACTGGCATCCCTACCTTCCCCCACCCCAGATCAGCTCCCCAAGCCCCAGGGCTGCCTGAGAAAACCAGGGCAGCCCCCACAGGGCACAGCTCTGAGTCCATTGGAGAGGCTGACAAGAAAGTGCTCAGGCTGCGAAGGCTGCCAGGAGGCATGGGTGAGGCTCCAGTTTTAGAATGAGGCTTCTTCTTGAGACGAGAAACCAGGCCCCGGGTGCAGGGGGCAAGACCGGGTGAGGGCAAGCAGCCAGCCAGAGCCAGGTGCGTCCAAGAGAGCCTAAGGGAGATGAACTTGGAGGGAGCAAGATGTCCAAGTGCAAGAAACAGGGAGTGAATGGTGCCCCTGAGGTGGTCTCATGTCAGGGAGGAGGCCCCTTCGCCTCACTGCTCTGCCTGGCCCCTCCTTTGCTACCTCTTCCAGGCTAACTCCTCTGTAATTTCGCGTTCCCATTTTACTACTTTAAATTTTTTTTTTTTAAGATTTTATTTATTAGTTAGAGAGAGAGAGAGAGCGAGCACAGGCAGACAGAGCAGCAAGGCAGAGGCAGAGGGAGAAGCAGGGTCCCTGCCGAGCAAGGAGCCCGATGTGGGACTCGATCCCAGGACGCTGGGATCATGACCTGAGCCGAAGGCAGCCGCTTAACCAACTGAGCCACCCAGGTGTCCCCCATTTTACTACTTTTGATATCTTTTCAAACTTCTCCCGTAGAGTTTCCAGCTGTTTCTGAGGAGGAATTTACTTGTGTGATTTCCAGCTTGTCTGATCTATAAACTCCACGAGACTGTCAGTTTCAGTTTCAATCCCTACTATATACCTAGATCTAGGGAAGCTTCTGGAACATAGCAGGTACTGGAGAAGATCAGAACAGTTCCTCTCCTGGGCCCATGCTGGTGCCGCCCCTGCCCAATCCTGCTTTGTCAAGGGCTAATGCTCTGATGGTGGAAGGTTCTCTACCTCTGCCGGTAGCCACTCAAGATCAGATTTAAAAACCAAATTTTTATTTGGAATTAATTTTAAATGGACAGGAGCTGCAAAATTGCAGCTAGTACAAGGGGCATCGTCACATTTTGACCTGGATTTGCTTTGTGTGTAATATTTTCTTCTGCCCCATTCCAGGTCTTTACGTCTGTCATGGCCTATCAAACTTGAATATTTAATAATTTTTTAAAAGATTTTATTTATTTATTTGACACACAGAGAGACACACACACAGAGGGAACACAAGCAGGCGGAGTAGGAAAGGGAGAAGCAGGCTTCCTGCTGAGCAGGGAGCCCAATGTGGGGTTCGATCCTAGGACCCCAAGATCATGACCTGAGTTGAAGACAGATGCTTAACGACTGAGCCACCCAGGTGCTCCCAAACCTGAATATTTCAATGCATATTTCTCTTTTTTAAAAAAAAAATTAAATGTAGGCTCCATTTCCTAAGAACGGAGACACTTGCTTGTGGGATCACAGTGATTATTGATTTTTATTGGTATAGTAGTTTCATCTAATCTATCTGTACTCTAGTTCTGTCACTTGGTCTAATAATGTCCTTTATCACATGCCTCCTCAACCCCCCCCCCCCAGTACTATGAGATCCCGTTGAGGAGCAGAGACTACATTTATTAGTCATGTCTCTTTATACCCCTTCATCTGGAATGTTGCCCCAGCAGTTCTTTCTTTTATGACATTGACATTTCTAAAGCATATAGTACCTCTGCTTTTTTTTTTTTTTTTAAAGTGGGATATTTCCTTGTTTTGCCTGTGTCTGGTGTTACTGTATGATCGTGCTGGGGGACACAGCGCAGGGGATGTTGTTCCTTCTTGAGTGTGACATCTGGAGGCAGATTTAAAGTCAGAACCTTCCCTCAGTGCCTCATCCTAGCTCTAGCTGGTTCTGTTTCTCTTTGCTCCTGCAGAATCTGTACATACACTGTCATGTCAAAAGGTAGCTCTTTTTCAACGTGGGCTCTGGGAAAAAAAAAATGTCTTTCTTCTCTGCTGTGGTTGCAAGAGCTGAATGGGCCTCCTGGCTTCTGGCAGGAAGTCCCGACTTCAGGCATGAGCGATGCTCGAGGTTCCCACGCTTCGCAGACGTCCCGTCCTCTGGACTCACTGGCAGGGCTGCTCCGTTCAGTCCTCCCCAAGGAGCAGCTCCAGCCTGGGAACAATCTACCTTTTACCTTTTTGGCAATGTTGCTGTGTAGTTTTTAAAACACTCCAACATGTGTTATGGGTACAAACGGCAGGGGTTTGGAGAAAACACTTAGAAGGCTTCCTCCCCCTTGGAGCTTTAAAATGCTACTGTCCCAAGAAGAAGGGACCCTGGAAGCGGTGACTGGCTGTTCGGAGGTGACCGAACAACTGATTGTCACCAGGGAGGGGATGGTGGAGAACCAGACCACAGGGGGCATGCTGTGACCATACCAAGGACACCCTGTAGGTGGCTTTGTCTGCATGATCCTTGCCTGTCCCAGCAAAGAAAAAGGACACATCTTTTTTGATGCTTTACAGTGTCCATGGGGATAGGGTGTCCGAGTTTGAGTCTCAGGTTCAATTCTTGGCTCCAGATCTGATGAGTGTGAGGCCAAGTGCCTCAGGGTCCCTCCCGTGTTCAGAGTTTGTAACCACCACAAGAGAAGGCAGGATGTCCCTAATGGGCATCATATTTGCACACAGTTGGTGCTTCCCAAACGGGGCATCCTTTCCCCCCCTCTCACATCCTGGCTGCCTTTTCCCTTCACTCCTCCAGCACTGAGACTGGAGAAGGTGTTGGATGGGCTGCCACGACCCAGGCCTGGGTGGGCGCTGGCATCTAGAAATGCTGACGGCATTGGCAGTCCGGACGACGGCTGGTTTGGCATTGTTTCGGGGGCCCCTGGGATTTGTTTTGTTTTGACCAGAAGCAGTTTATCATATTCACAGTTCTCTAGGGCCAGGGGCCCAGGACTCCCGCTGGGGCCACAGGGGGCCCCATCCCGGTCAATCAGGAGGCAGAGGGAGCAAGGGAAAATGGGGGTTAGGGGTGTTCATTGTGGTTTCCGTGGGAGGGATGAGCGAGGCAGGTTGCGCAGCTCGGGATTGGCTGGGTTGAATAGCTTCAGGGCTCTGGGGCATAGGGTCTGTCCCTAGTTGTCTGGTGCCTTGGTCCTGGGTGATCCGGGCAGGGGCTTAGCTGCTCTGAGTGTGCCAGCCTGATAGAGGAGGCACTGCGGGGTGGTATGCTGGAGGGGTGGGCTTGCCTATGAAACTCCACATCATGGAATTGTTTAGGAGTTGGCTAGCCCTGGAGGGGGCAGTCCCTCCAGGGTCGGCCCGTCCTCAGATGTCAAAGCATCAGCATACAGAACGTAGAGACACCTCCAGTCCCCGCTAAGGAGGAAGGTCCAACTTCAGGGACTCCACCCATCGAGGCTGTGCTCCGGTCCCTTAAGGTCTCGGCTTGTGTTTCTGGTATTCTAGACTGCTGGGTTCCCTGTCGCAGATGACGTCTTCCCAAGTGGCTGCAGAAAGGCTGGACTTTTCATTCGAATGGAGCTGCTACCAGCATTGCGTAAAGCTCGGCCGGCAGGCCAGGTGCGGACACCATGTCAGCAGCTTCTCTTTGCTCTGTTTCTTGCACCGTCAGCCAGGGCAGTCACCAGGGACGCTGGCCTGGGGTGGGCTGGAGGGGCCCAGGAGAGCAGCAACCCTTCTGGAAGAGGCCAGCACGCTGACTTGGAGTCCGTGTCGTGTCTCACCAGGGTTCCTGCTCTT
>ML112490.1:0-17243 GCA_003697995.1 Taxidea taxus jeffersonii
GTCCATCCATCCATCCATCCATCTGTCCATCCATCCATCCATCCATCCATCCATCACATCCACCTACCTACAAGTCTGTCCATCCATCTGCCCAAATCGGCCCGTTTATTTCTCCATCTATCCATCCTGGTGTACAATAAATATTCAGCATGCTTGCTGAGGATTGATCTCTGTGCTGGGCATGGGGCTTATATAGATAAGTGAAAGGGGTTTACTGGACTCAAACTCTTCTTTCTGAAAGAGTCTCTTCTAGAGTGTTCTGGAGTTGTTATCTGTCTTTCACCCATTAGAAAGTGGGAAGAGTACAATGGAAAGAAGTAGAGTTTAGAGATCCATAGGGAGACCTCATGAAGTCCCCCAGTGCATGTGGGCCCCTTGTGAAGGAGGCACAGACCATAAAAGTTGACTCTGCAACCAGGGGGCGCCCTACGGCAGACATGATCTTCAGTGTGTGACTCGGTGTCTGCTGCGAACTTGGCACTGTTCAGGGTGAATGACTGGTGCTTTGTGTTTATATGGAAATGAACTGATGAAAATGTCTCAGGAGTTTGATGAAGTCACTGTTCAATAAAAGCATCCTCCCAAGGGAGAAGAACTGATGCGTTGGTGTAGTTCATTCAAAGATGTAAAGACAAACCCTGCAGAGTTAGAAGGAAACACTGGAGCTCCAAGTAACCCCTTCTCCAGCCAGTGACACAGTTGGGTTGGGTTGAGGCCATGTGCAGCGTTCCTTTCCATGTAGCTTGTGTGGGGAATGCCCATAAAGCGTGTGTGTGTGTGTGTGTGTGTGTGTACATGTGTGTTGTGCTGTTTTTGTTAAATCACTAATTTACAAACCATAAAGTTAATTTCACTTGAAGCATACGATTCCATGGTGTTTAGTATATTGACAGAGTTGTACAATCAACACCGTAATCTGTACCCCCCAAAAGAAACCCTGTACCTATTAGTAGTCTCTCCCTTTCCAAGGCAACCACAAACCTTTCTTTCTATATAGATTTGTCTGTTCTGGACACGTCCTACAAGTAGAATTATACTATGTGTGGTCATTTCCATCTGGGTTCTTTCACTTGGTATAATGTTTTTTAAGGATGTATTTATTTATTTATTTATTTATTCATTCATTCATTCATTCATTTGAGAGAGAGACACAGAGATAGGGCACAAGCAGGGGGAGAGGCAGCAGGAGAAGGAGAAGCAGACTCCCTGCTGAGCTGGGAGCCAAACATGGGGCTTGATCCCAAGACCTGGAGATCATGACCTGAGCCAAAGGCAGACTTTAACCATCTGAGCCACCCAGGTGCCCCTTTTAAGGATTTTTTAAAAACACTTTTTATTCATGAGAGGGAGAAAGTGAGGGGAGCAGAGGGACAGGTCAACTCTGTGCTGAGCATGGAGCCCGATATGGGGCTTGATCTCGGGACCCTGAGATGATGACCTGAGCCGAAACCAAGAGTTGGACGCTTAACCGCTGGAGCTACCCAGGCACCCCTGGTGTCATGTTTTTAAGGTTCATTCACATTGTAGCTTATATCAGTTCTTTGTTCGTTTTTTAAATTCAATTAATTGACATACAGGCTATTACTAGTTTCTGAGGTACAGTTTAGTGATACACATCAGTTGTGTGTAACTCCCAGTGCTCATTCCATCACCTGCCCTCCTTAACACCCATCACCCAGTTACCCCAACCCAGTTACCCCATCCCCCCCTCCCCTCCAGCAACCCTGGGTTTGTTTCCTGTAGTTAGGAGTCTCTTATGGTGGGGCGCCTGGGTGGCTCAGTGGGTTAAAGCCTCTGCCTTTGGCTCAGGTCATGATCCCGGGGTCCTGGGATCAAGCCCCACATTGGGCTCTCTGCTCAGCAGGGCGCCTGCTTCCTCCTCTCTCTCTGCTTGCCTCTCTGCCTACTTGTGATCTCTGTCTGTCAAATAAATAAATAAAATCTTAAAAAAAAGTCTCTTACGGTTTGTTTCTGTCTCTGATTTCATCTTATTTTGTTTTCCCCTCCCTCTTTTGTTCCTTTTTATAGCTGAATAATACTCCATTGTAGGAATATATACCGCATTTTGCTCACTTACCTGTTTATCAATTAATGGACTTTAATTTTTTTAAATGAATTTTTAAATTTAATTTAAATGGACTTTTAATTTATTTTTATTTTTTTTTAAAGATTTTTATTTATTTATCTGATAGAGATCATAAGCAGGCAGAGAGGCAGGCAGAGAGAGAGGGAGAAGCAGGCTCCCCACTGAGCAGAGAGCCTGACTTGGTGCTTGACCCCGGGATCATGACCTGAGCTGAAGGCAGAAGCTTTAACCCACTGAGCCACCCAGGTGCCCTGAGGACTTTTTATTTTTTAAAAAGGTTTATTCATGTATTTTAGAGAGAGACTGTGTGAGTGAGCTTGGGGAGGGGCCGAGGGAGAGGGAGAGAGAATCTCCAGCAGACTCCCCGCCGAGCGCAGAGCCTGACATGGGGCTCCGTCTCACTACCCTAGAGATCATGACATGAGCCGAAATCAAGAGTCAGTTGTTTCACCAACTGAGCCCCTCAGGTGCCTCCGATTAGTGGGCTTTTAGATTGATTTCTTGGCTATTATCAGCAATGCTGCTGTGAATGTTTGTGCACAAGTCTTTATGTGGACATATTTAGTTCTCTTGGGTACATACCCAGGATAGAGTTTCTGGGGCATAAGGTGACTCTGCATTTAACTTTTTGAGGAACTGCCAAATTCTCTTTTGAAGTGATGACACTGTTTTCCGTTCCCTGCAGCAGTGGACGAAGGTTCCACTGTCTCCCGATACCAGCCAGTTCTTGGTGCTCTTCATCTTTTTGCTGAGCCCCCATCCCAGGGCTAGAGAGCTGGTATCTCCTTGTGGTTTTCATGTGCATTTCTCTGATGGCTAATGACATCTGCTGGCTCTTTTCATTCTTCATTGGGTTGTTGTATTGCTGAGTTGTAACAATTATTTATATATTTCAGAACCAAGTCTCTTATCACATATATTGTTTGCAGATAATTTCTCCTATTCTGCGGGTTGTGTCTTCGCATTCTTGATGGTGTCCTTTGAGGTGCAGCATTTTGAATTCTTGATGATGCACAGTTTATCTACTTTTCTTTGGTGGCTTGTGCATTTGGTGTGGAAGCAATAATGATTGTATCTTATAAATGCCGTTAATCTAAGGGGCATTATTAGGGAGAAAGTTGTTTGATTATACAATGATAACAGAAAAATCTACAAAGCAGTCATTACTTAGAAGAAAGCTATCTCTGGATCCCAGGCCCATGTCCTGTGAGGGGTGCATTGCCTTGCATATCGCTCCACTCCAAGCTTACCATATGATCCAGAAATTCACTTCTGGGTACATAACCAAGAGAACTGAAGAACTCACACACAAAACTCACACACAGGTGTTTAAAGCAGCATAATTGATAATAGCCAAACTGAAATCAGACCCAAAGCCTGATAAAGGGATAAACAAAATGTACTATATCTGTACAATGGAATAGTATTTAGCTATAAAAATGAATGAAGTACTGATATGCGCTACATGGAAAACCCTTAAACACATTATGCTAAGTGGGAAAAACCAGATATAAGGTGGGCAGAGGATGTTGGGAGTCCGTGGTCCTGCAGAAGCTTGCCTTATGGATTCAGGGTCTGGCAGTGGTGATGGACTTCACTGTTGCGTAATGGGACCTCAGACAGATTTCCTTTTGGGGACTGGGGTTTTAGGTTTTCTTAGCATCAGATATTTTGTTCAGGAAGGCTTTCAGAACATGCCCTTTGGGATGAAGAAGAAAGAAATCCAACTATTGGTCAGCTACTTGCAGAAACCTTAGGGACCCAACAGATTATGAAACAATTTCTAAAACTCCCATTTTCTGCAAGAAACATTCTAAAAGTTGATTTTGATTTAGTTATCTTTCTAGGGAGAGATGGTCAGCCTCTGGAAGTTTTGATGTTAGGTATCTAGGTTTCCATGTTGAGAAGCCATGAAATTCCTTGGCCACCTTCCTCTCCCCTCTCCCCCTCCACCATTTTACACAGGGCACAATATGTCACTCTGGCCAAGCAAGAGAAAAGAGCTGGAAACCAAAGTAATGCCCACGGAGGGTCTGTAAGCCCAGCACCCAAACAAACATCCAGGCAATGGGCCTTTCTGTCATTTGCAGCATCAGATGAGACCTTCTCAGAAAGCGGAATTTCCTGTAAGAAAAACCCTACAAATGGCTCAGCAACTGAAAGACTTCCCTGAATTGTGTTCCTCAGGCTTTCTAGAAGGTCACCTCTGTAGCAGTGACCCTTGGCAGTGTGCAGATGAGCTCTAGAGCTTGCAGACTCTCAGGGCCGTCATAGCCCCGACTTGTGGCACCTGCTCACTGGTGGGCAGCTCACGGAGGTTGTGTGAGGTGCACACTGAGCAGATGGCTCCTTTGGTGTTAGCGTGCTCAGACTCTGTTCAAACTTCATGGGATTAGAAGGCATGTCCTTGGGTGGAGTGTGGTACAGTCTTCCTGGCTCAGTGTGATTTGCAGGAATAGGTTTGGTTGGTTATTATTCCTTCTTAGTTCAACACTTGCTTGATTTGGGGAATGTTTGCTGGATTCTCGGGGTACCAACAGAGCAGGTAAAAAGCATGTCATCGAATATATATGTGTGTGTGTGTGTGTGTGTATACACACACACATCCATCTATCTATGTATCTATCTATCTAAATGTGTATATTATGTTTATAAAGTAACTTTAGAAAATATGTATCAATTAGGACACCTGGGTGGCTCCCTTGGTTAAGAGTCTTGCCTTTGGCTCAGGTCATGGTCCCAGGATCCTGGGATTCAGCCCCACATTGGGCTCCCTGCTCAGTGGGGCCTCTGCTCCCTCCCCTCATGCCCTTCCCCTTGCTTGTGCTCTCCTTCTCTCTAAAATAAATAAGATCTTTTTCTTAAAAAGAAAAAATTTGGGGGCTCCTGGGTAGCTCAGTTGTTAAACGTCTGCCTTCGGCTCAGGTCATGATCCTGGGGTCCTGGGATCAAGCCCCGAATCGGGCTCCCTGCTCCGTGGGAAGCCTGCTTCTCTCTCTGCCACTCCCCTTGCTTGTGTTCCCTCTCTTGCTGTGTCTCTCTCTGTTGAATAAATAAAATCTTTAAAAAAACAAATAAAAATAAAAAAAGAAATTTGTATAAATTAAATCCACATAAACTACACAAGGAAACTCTTTAAGGAACGTACTTAAACGTAACCCTGTAGGTGGAACTCGGGCGTTTGGGCCTCCCTCAGTGAGCATTCATTTCTGGGGCTGCCTGGGATGGGCCTTGGCAAGGAGGGGACATCACCTCTTGGTCTGGATCTGTCCTGCCTACACTGGCACCCAGCTCATGTGTACAGTTGTCCTGTCAGTGTCTCTGGTCTCGGGGACCCAACCACATGGCCACGAAGGGCTGTGCTGGTGGCCCTCGACACCTGGACTCTGGCCCTGCAGCCCCACTGGCATCTGCAGGTGCTTTGCCTGGTTCCCGCTGGGAGGTGATGCCGAAACCTGCGGATTGCCTCACAGCCCGTGTCTTGCTGCTCCTGGCCACACGGAAATCATTTGCTTTCCACTGGGGACATTGTGGCTTTGATGTGGCGTAGGCTCAGGTGTCCCCATGACGCTCGCATAACCCGAGACTCAGGCTGCTCTTTGGGTCCTTTCCTTCTCTGGGAACTCCAGGCTGGGATGGGGCTTCGAAGTGAGCTGAGATGTCAGGCCTTGAGACCTGAGTGAAGACCTTGAAATGCTACTGACCAAGCGCTGGTTTTGTACTGGCCCAGTTCCTGCACAAGGAGCCTTCAGGGAGCCCCCAGGAGGGTGTGCAGCTCCGAGGCTGGGGTGGGGCTCGCAGGACGACCCAGCGGAGACCACGCTAGTGCTTGGGGCTGCTTCACATCTTGGTCCTCCCTGCTGCCCTGACTGGTGAGACCATTCCGCATTTACTGGAGAAATCACCGTGTGCCTAGAGCTGAGGTCCATCGTAGGGCCCGGGGAGTGCCCTGGGGAACACTCAGCCCTGGATGGCAACATTAGAACTTGATTTTCCTCTTAATCTATGTCTGCAGCCCCTATTCCAGCTGGTGGCAGAACGAGGGTGATCTCAAGATGGGTTTGCAGAGAGCAGGCCCCCTCTCCCTCTGGGCAGTTTTCTGAGAATACCCGCAGCGGCCACACGATGGCAGCCTTGCACAAACCAAAGCCTGCTTCGCCAAGGACCGCGGCTCGAAGTGGGGTGTCCCAGGGCAGTGGACACCCGCCGGCTTTCCTGCAGAAACCAAAGAGGCCCAGCCTGGCTGTTGGCGGGGAGGGGTGTCTTTAGATGTCATTGGGAACACTGAGCTTTATAAGTGAAAGAAACGGGAGTGCAGACTGCACATATCTGCCTCTGTGAATCTGTTTCGTTGATGTGCTTTAAAGGAAAAGAGGTTTAGCTTTCATTGGGAGTCCCGGTGTTGCAGACAGGTTTCAGATTTCCCCATTTCCTCATTAACCCTATGGGCTTTTCAATGCAAAAATAAAGACACACCCTGCCTCCCCTTGCTGCTGGGGAAAGTGGGAGCCCTTGCTTCCTCCCCAGACCCCCCCCCCCCCCCACAGGCAGAGTGTAGAAGATGCGGTCTGGAAAGGGAAGCGGTTGTGCTGCTGGCCAAGGGAACCCTGCCTTTTTGGTTTTCATCCACCAAATTGTGTGGCCCACATCCTTCCCATGCAGGGAAGTGGGGAGGTCGTTCCCTTTGGTTCTCCCTCTCTCTCTCTTATTAAAGACTTTATTTATTTGCGAGGGAGAGCACAAAGAGTGGGGAGGGGGGGAGGAAGAGGGAGAATCAGACGCCCTGCTGAGCAGGGAGCCTGATGTGGGGCTCGATCCCAGAACCCCAGGATCATAACGTGAGCCTAAGGCAGACGCTTAACACACTGAGCCACCCAGGTGCCCCAGTTCTCTTTTAAAAACAGCTTTATTGAGGTGTAACTGACACACACGAAATTACACATATTTAGTGCATACAGTTGGATGCATTTGTCCATATGCACATACCTGTGCAACCGTCACCACGTTATCAGGGTAATGGACTGATTGTCACCTCCAGGAGTTTCCTGTGTCCCTTATATTGGTGTAAAAGCACTTAACATGAGATTTACGCCCTTGACCAGTTTCAGGTGTATAATATACTGTGGCTGGCTGGAGGGGCTCTGCTGTACGTTAGATCTCTAGAATTCGCTCAGGGACTGTCACTGGCCCCCTCCCCCAGCCCCTGGTAAACAGCATTCAGTTCTTTGCTTCTAGGGGTCTGATTATTTTAGGTGCTGCATATACGTGGAATCCTGCGGTATTTATCATTCTGTGTCCAGCTTCTTTCACTCAGCAGAATGTTCTCCCGTTTTATCCATGTTGCTGCTGGTCGCAGGATTTCCCTTTTTAAGGCTGAATAATATTCCATGGCACGTATGATCCTTGTGTCCTTTCCCTGTTCATCTGTGGACAGGCTCTTTGTTTCCATGTCGTTGTTCTTACCAATAACGCTGCAGTGAACAAGGGGGTGCAGATGCCTCTTCAGGATCCTGATTTCAATTCTGTCTCTTTAAAGGTGTCCCCCCACGCCCCACAAGGCAGGACTCTTTCAGCCTGACTCATTTTTGGCATTTGACGGCATTTTATTTTTCTTACTCAGCACATGTCCTCCCTTTTGTGCTCCACTGCAGGGGGTCCTGGGAGGCCCAAACCCAGCTTCCCAAGGGAGGGTGCATTGACTGACTAAGGAGCAAATCTTGCAGGGGAGGAGTGCAGGTCCCAGGCCCCTTGCTGGTTCCTCCATTCAGACCCCAGACCCCATCTCAGCATTGCCAGCCCATCCATAATCTCCCCTGGAAGAGGGGGTTCAGGAAACCCTGGGGACCATGTACCTACAGACAGGTCACCATGCAGCTGTGATTTTGGTTTGCCTCTTCCCTTCTCTTTCATCTCTCTGGCCCATTTTCTAGGTTGTTCCTCTGGGGGGTTTGGAGCTAGGAATCTTAGCTGACCCAGTTTAATTTGGGAGTGGGAATATTCTTTTTTTTAAAATTTTTTATTTTTTTAAAGATTTTATTTATTTATTTCACTGACAAAGATCACAAGTAGGCAGAGAGGCAGGCAGAGAGGCAGGCAGAGAGAGAGGAGGAAGCAGGCTCCCTGCTGAGCAGAGAGCCCCATTCGGGGCTTGATCCCAGGATCCTGGGATCATGACCTGAGCTGAAGGCAGAGGCTTTAACCCACTGAGCCACCCAGGTGCCCCAAGGGAGTGGGAATATTCTTGATTGAGTAAGAGAGAAAATTGTATCAAGAGTCAGCTGGCTGTGACCTAGCCCATCTCTGCCCCCTAACCCCGGGGTGGGGGACTAAAGGAAGCCACAGACTCCTGGGTGAGTTTACATCTCCATACAGTGAGGTGCTCCCTGTGGGTGCTCTGAAAGCTCTCTCTGAAGTCTCACAGAGACTTAACACTACCATACATCTGGCTAGCTGGTCCGAGTGACTGTAGGCAAAGATGTGGGTATGGCCACAGCTCACCCCAGGGCTGCCTTGATCTCCTCCGCCCAGAGCATCACAGAAATAATCATGGAGGAAGTAACCTGGGGACCTGAGATGACTAACTGGCCAGCCAAGAGTGTTCCGGAAGCCACCAAGGGGCTTGTGGCTCCTGAATAATGTCTTACCTTAGTGAGGGTGGGAGGCCAAGGGTGCTGTTTTACTCAGGGCTCTCCAGAGACAGAACTACGGAAGCGTTCATCTGCCTCTCCACCCACCTACCTGCCAACCTGTCCATCTCCAGGAAGAGCTTGATTACAAAGAATTGACTCCTGCAATTATGGAGGCTGAGAAGTCCCAGGATCTGCCATGTTCAAGCTGGAGGTCCAGGAAAGTTGCTGTGAATTCCAGTCTGGGCCTGAAGGGCTGAGAACCAGGGGTGATGAGGATGTCAGTCCTCATCTAAGGGGAAAAGACTGATGTCTCAGCTCATGCAGTCAGGCAGGGAGTGAGGGAAGGAGAGAGAGTGAATGAGTGAGAGCTCTTTCTCCACCTTTTTGTTCTATTCAGGCCCTCAGTGGATTGGAATGATGTCCAACAATTAGGGAGGGCCACTGTCCATCTTCTTTATTCACTCTACTGATTCGATTGCTGATCTCATCTGGAAACACCCTCACAAACACACCCCCAAATAATAGCCAAATATCTGGGCACCCTGTGAGCCAGTCAAGTTGACACATAAAATTAGCTATCACGGATGCTGCGGCAGACCCAGCTGCCTTATAATGGAGGAAGGGGACTGAGCCCTAAGCTAGCGGTGCTTTGGCCAAACTTGGGGTCCACCATCCACCTCCTGCTCCAAAGGGCTCTGACTTTCCTCCCCTGGACCTCAGTGTGCGTGGGATGTGGTGGGCACGCTGGAGAGGACCTTAGCGGGACAGCACAGTGATTGCCTGTATTCTGGTGTGACCAGCTAGCTCTGACTCCCCAAACAGAGCCCATGGACCTTACCCTGCCTGGGATGTGGGGTGATGTTGAGTGGGGGTACAGGTGACCACTTTGAATCGTTCTGGGTTGATTCTGAAAGGAGCTTTCGTTTGAGGAAAGAGGCTATTTACTGTATGACAGGATGTTTAAAACCCATTTTTGTAAGTAGAATAGGCAAACTGACTTAAGGAAAATAAGTAATAATACACATGGCAACATTGCAGGAGTGATGTGGGTATGACAGAGGTTGGAAAACAACACAAGGACTTGACCTGGAAGGATGATCTTACAGCAGTGAACTGACCAGCAAGGGTGTTGGTAAAAGTTTTTTCGCATTTTCTTGTTTTCTTCCCCCTGTACCTCTTTTGGGTCTGTGATACTTTTCTCTCCTCAATTCTTAGACTACAAGGAGATCGTAGTGAAGTGGCCAAATGCATACTCGGAGTCTGGAGATTTGGCTTTGTGTTCTGGTTCTGCCACTTTCTGGGCAGGTGATCTTGGATGAACCATTTAACCTGACAGGGCCTCAGTCTCCTCATCTGTGAAATGGGGATAATAAGATCCTGGCCCCCCCAGGGTTGTTGGGTGATCCTATACCCTGATGTATGCAGAGACTTCTCACCTGTTAGGCATGTGCCATAGGGTTGTCATGTTGACTCTTCTGCCTTGAGGTCTGAGTGGGGCAGGTGACCCTGACCGAGTCCAGTCAGAGCATGTGTTAGTCAAGACAGAATGAGTCTAAGCTGCCTAAGAAGAAGCTGGCGGGAAGTGAGTATGGAGAGACTACTCTCATCCTGTGGCTACAGGGGAGGGCCTGAAAATGGAACTAGAGCAGAGAGATGGGGACACACCAAATCCTAGTGGCTTTGATGGAGTCCCTGGATCCAGCTGCACCTGAAGCCAGAATCCCCCTAGATTTTTCAAGGGATAGCAGTCTCTCTTTTGCTTAAGACAGTTTGAATTTTTTTGGTTTGTTTTTTACTTGAAACCAAGAGTCCAGACTGATACTCTTTTTACTCCAGTTTACTCTGTCTTTTGTAGAAGAGAAAGAAGACAAAGAGTTATAGAAGGCAAAGCAGTTATACACAACTACAGATGGTTACAGCTGTTACTGGCCTTCAGGACAATCTAATTCTGCCCATTTGCTTGATGTGTGACTTCCATGGGCATTTGCACTTTTGCCTCTGTGGGCCCCTTTCTCCATTAAAAAAAAAAAAATTACATCTTGCTACTCTGTTAGTATAAAGATGAATGTAACCCAGGACAGAGTGTATTCTTTTTTTTTTTCTTTCTTATTTTAAAATAAAAGAATTTCCTTGAGCCCTAGGCAGAGTGCCTGCTGTGCTAATGGTTAAGTCAACTCTGAGGGGGTTAGTTTTTCACCAGCTTTTATACATTTTTGTCACAGGCAAACATTTGTAATGAATCCATAGTTCCCAGTCAAAAGCAAATCACCTTTTCAATTGATCTTTGATCCAATTGAGAGCCACATCAACTGAGAAACCGTTCTTAGCAGAACAGGTATAAACAATGTAGATTTCCATGGGCACAGTTCAGCCTATTAATCACTTCTGATTGGGTGAATTTATCTGCAGTCTGACTGGCTATGATGGCAGGCGCAGCGCATTGCTCTCACTTCTGATTGGTCGGAAACATTTATGGTGTGATTGGCGTGTACACAATGGGGATGGGGCGCAGAACAATGCTCACTTTTGATTGGCTAAATACCCCTGCGGTCTGATTGGACAGAATGTGATAGGTTGGTACTAAGAGGTGGCACCGCACACTTCTGATGGGCTGAACACAGGTGCTGGGTTACTGGTCGGGGTGTCAGGCAAAGCCTGCAAGCTCAGAGTTGTAGGCTTGAGAATACGGTCCTGTCAAGGAATCATGCTGGTTGTACCAGTGCAAAAGTTTCCCATTTGTGTTCATAAATCTCAAGCATGGAATGACCTCAGGACGAATCTTTTGGGGAAGGTTGTGGAAAGCACACAGACATTAACTTTGCAGAGAAGATGTACAGCTGTCCCCTTGTGAATGTGGATGGTAGGTATCCTGAGCCCATTGTCCTGCTCGATGCTGTGGTTGGAACCAAGGGTCTTTGCAGTGTCAGCAGGCCTGGCACTGAGTCTAACTTTGTCTCCTGGTAGAGTCCAACCTGGGATGGCGTGAAAATGGGAGACACCCGTCCTCCAGGCTTTTCCTAAGAGAGTTGCCAGACCGAGGTACTGGAATTCTGCCAGTGTAACTGGAGTAAGATAAGTGCCGACCACGGGAGCTTCCAAATGTTTAGGGAGAAGCGGTCCAGCCTAGATAACTATGAGGCTTTTTTTTTTTTTTTAAATAACTATTAGGCTTAAACAGTGGGTTTCAGAGTGGGGCCCTAGATGAGCTCTGTCAATGTAACCAAGAATGTGATAGAAATGCAGTTTCTCAGGCCCCACCCCAGACCCACAAGTCAGAGAGCCTAGACTGTGGCTCAGGAATCCTTACTTTAACAAAGCCTCTAGGTGACACGGGTGCACACTCGGGTCAGAGAACCTGTGCCCCTTTGAGGTCTCTCTTTTTCAAAGAACACAGCCTTCCTCCCTTTGGAGGAGGCCTTTCCGTGACAGCTTTGCTAACAGGCAGGCCAGGCGGACGGGCACTCCGGGCTGCCTGGCTTTCACCGTGGCCCTGAGACCCCAGAGGCCCCACCAGGTTCCATGCACTGGGAGATCCAGGAATCCTGTGCCGTTTCCCTTTTGGGTCCCTCATCAACGCCCAAGCCAAATAGGTCAGCCTCCCGTACAGGTTCTGGCTATTATGTCTCTTAATGATGTGGCCGCATTGCCGATCTTGTTATCTTCGCAGCTCAGGAGGCACTGTCACCAAGCTGGGGGAGCATGGATGGGGTGGGACCACGTTTTCGCTAGAATGAAAGCTGGGTCTCTGCGCGCGGACCTCGCAGCTGCCAGATGCGGCCACTAGATGGCGCTGTTGCACTTTCCTGCGGACCTTGCGTGGTGTGGGTGCCGCCTCCCGCATCCCTGGGTTCCCGAAGTGAAATAACAATGTGCCATTGTGAGCCGAGGCCTGTTTCACTAAGATGTTCAGGGAATGATATGCAGCCAGGAGGCTTTGGCCAGGGGGAGCGCTGACTGCGGGACTGTAGCTGGAAAGCTCTTTAGGACTTTACAAGTCTCCCTCCCCATATACTGCATGCCTTCCTCCTGCTCCCTGCCCTATCCCCTGGGGGTGGCATAGGTCAGGTTACAGGCCCTAATACCAGTCTGTGGAGGAGTGCTCATAAAAGTGGAGACAGGCTCTTTTCTTCCCTGGAAAAGCCTCTAATGTGGTTGCATCTCCCTTGTTCTTCTGTGTATCTGTGCATCAATTTAGCCGTGACAGGAGTGAAAGGAAAAGCAGCGCGGATTGGCAGGGGACATGCAGAAGGCCTCGAGAGGGGCAGAGCTTTCTGCTGGGCTTGAGGCTTTCAGGCCAGGGCACGTGAAGGAGGGGTCCTGTGGGCGTTGGGGGCCGCAGGACAGCAGGTGGCACAGGGTGGGCCCTGGGTTTAGGGCCAGTCCAAGGGCCTCCCCATGTGCTAGACACCATGGCATGGCACAGGGCCACGTCTAGGAACACCCCCGGAATTGGCTGTCTCCTTGGAAGATGAGGCTGACCCAGCGCTAAGCACAACAGCAGCAGTGACAATAAGATGCCTTCTGTGTGCTGGCAACTGTTCTAGAAGGAGCTGGTAGGATCCTTCCACACCCTACAAGGGATGGCCTGTGTACCAGTTTACAGGTGAGGAAACAGAGGTACAGAGGGTCTGAGGGCAGCCACACCTGAAGAAGGGTGGCCTCTAGGAGCCATCCCTGGAAGCCATGTCCAGACTGAGGGGGCTGCCCCTGCTAGGACGTCTTGAGATCTGTCTCTTCTCATGGGCGTTAGAGGAGGCAGAGGGCCCCACTGCTCTGGGGACACATTGCTCCACTGGCATCCCTACCTTCCCCCACCCCAGATCAGCTCCCCAAGCCCCAGGGCTGCCTGAGAAAACCAGGGCAGCCCCCACAGGGCACAGCTCTGAGTCCATTGGAGAGGCTGACAAGAAAGTGCTCAGGCTGCGAAGGCTGCCAGGAGGCATGGGTGAGGCTCCAGTTTTAGAATGAGGCTTCTTCTTGAGACGAGAAACCAGGCCCCGGGTGCAGGGGGCAAGACCGGGTGAGGGCAAGCAGCCAGCCAGAGCCAGGTGCGTCCAAGAGAGCCTAAGGGAGATGAACTTGGAGGGAGCAAGATGTCCAAGTGCAAGAAACAGGGAGTGAATGGTGCCCCTGAGGTGGTCTCATGTCAGGGAGGAGGCCCCTTCGCCTCACTGCTCTGCCTGGCCCCTCCTTTGCTACCTCTTCCAGGCTAACTCCTCTGTAATTTCGCGTTCCCATTTTACTACTTTAAATTTTTTTTTTTTAAGATTTTATTTATTAGTTAGAGAGAGAGAGAGAGCGAGCACAGGCAGACAGAGCAGCAAGGCAGAGGCAGAGGGAGAAGCAGGGTCCCTGCCGAGCAAGGAGCCCGATGTGGGACTCGATCCCAGGACGCTGGGATCATGACCTGAGCCGAAGGCAGCCGCTTAACCAACTGAGCCACCCAGGTGTCCCCCATTTTACTACTTTTGATATCTTTTCAAACTTCTCCCGTAGAGTTTCCAGCTGTTTCTGAGGAGGAATTTACTTGTGTGATTTCCAGCTTGTCTGATCTATAAACTCCACGAGACTGTCAGTTTCAGTTTCAATCCCTACTATATACCTAGATCTAGGGAAGCTTCTGGAACATAGCAGGTACTGGAGAAGATCAGAACAGTTCCTCTCCTGGGCCCATGCTGGTGCCGCCCCTGCCCAATCCTGCTTTGTCAAGGGCTAATGCTCTGATGGTGGAAGGTTCTCTACCTCTGCCGGTAGCCACTCAAGATCAGATTTAAAAACCAAATTTTTATTTGGAATTAATTTTAAATGGACAGGAGCTGCAAAATTGCAGCTAGTACAAGGGGCATCGTCACATTTTGACCTGGATTTGCTTTGTGTGTAATATTTTCTTCTGCCCCATTCCAGGTCTTTACGTCTGTCATGGCCTATCAAACTTGAATATTTAATAATTTTTTAAAAGATTTTATTTATTTATTTGACACACAGAGAGACACACACACAGAGGGAACACAAGCAGGCGGAGTAGGAAAGGGAGAAGCAGGCTTCCTGCTGAGCAGGGAGCCCAATGTGGGGTTCGATCCTAGGACCCCAAGATCATGACCTGAGTTGAAGGCAGATGCTTAACGACTGAGCCACCCAGGTGCTCCCAAACCTGAATATTTCAATGCATATTTCTCTTTTTAAAAAAAAAAATTAAATGTAGGCTCCATTTCCTAAGAACGGAGACACTTGCTTGTGGGATCACAGTGATTATTGATTTTTATTGGTATAGTAGTTTCATCTAATCTATCTGTACTCTAGTTCTGTCACTTGGTCTAATAATGTCCTTTATCACATGCCTCCTCAACCCCCCCCCCCCAGTACTATGAGATCCCGTTGAGGAGCAGAGACTACATTTATTAGTCATGTCTCTTTATACCCCTTCATCTGGAATGTTGCCCCAGCAGTTCTTTCTTTTATGACATTGACATTTCTAAAGCATATAGTACCTCTGCTTTTTTTTTTTTTTTTAAAGTGGGATATTTCCTTGTTTTGCCTGTGTCTGGTGTTACTGTATGATCGTGCTGGGGGACACAGCGCAGGGGATGTTGTTCCTTCTTGAGTGTGACATCTGGAGGCAGATTTAAAGTCAGAACCTTCCCTCAGTGCCTCATCCTAGCTCTAGCTGGTTCTGTTTCTCTTTGCTCCTGCAGAATCTGTACATACACTGTCATGTCAAAAGGTAGCTCTTTTTCAACGTGGGCTCTGGGAAAAAAAAAATGTCTTTCTTCTCTGCTGTGGTTGCAAGAGCTGAATGGGCCTCCTGGCTTCTGGCAGGAAGTCCCGACTTCAGGCATGAGCGATGCTCGAGGTTCCCACGCTTCGCAGACGTCCCGTCCTCTGGACTCACTGGCAGGGCTGCTCCGTTCAGTCCTCCCCAAGGAGCAGCTCCAGCCTGGGAACAATCTACCTTTTACCTTTTTGGCAATGTTGCTGTGTAGTTTTTAAAACACTCCAACATGTGTTATGGGTACAAACGGCAGGGGTTTGGAGAAAACACTTAGAAGGCTTCCTCCCCCTTGGAGCTTTAAAATGCTACTGTCCCAAGAAGAAGGGACCCTGGAAGCGGTGACTGGCTGTTCGGAGGTGACCGAACAACTGATTGTCACCAGGGAGGGGATGGTGGAGAACCAGACCACAGGGGGCGTGCTGTGACCATACCAAGGACACCCTGTAGGTGGCTTTGTCTGCATGATCCTTGCCTGTCCCAGCAAAGAAAAAGGACACATCTTTTTTGATGCTTTACAGTGTCCATGGGGATAGGGTGTCCGAGTTTGAGTCTCAGGTTCAATTCTTGGCTCCAGATCTGATGAGTGTGAGGCCAAGTGCCTCAGGGTCCCTCCCGTGTTCAGAGTTTGTAACCACCACAAGAGAAGGCAGGATGTCCCTAATGGGCATCATATTTGCACACAGTTGGTGCTTCCCAAACGGGGCATCCTTTCCCCCCTCTCACATCCTGGCTGCCTTTTCCCTTCACTCCTCCAGCACTGAGACTGGAGAAGGTGTTGGATGGGCTGCCACGACCCAGGCCTGGGTGGGCGCTGGCATCTAGAAATGCTGACGGCATTGGCAGTCCGGACGACGGCTGGTTTGGCATTGTTTCGGGGGCCCCTGGGATTTGTTTTGTTTTGACCAGAAGCAGTTTATCATATTCACAGTTCTCTAGGGCCAGGGGCCCAGGACTCCCGCTGGGGCCACAGGGGGCCCCATCCCGGTCAATCAGGAGGCAGAGGGAGCAAGGGAAAATGGGGGTTAGGGGTGTTCATTGTGGTTTCCGTGGGAGGGATGAGCGAGGCAGGTTGCGCAGCTCGGGATTGGCTGGGTTGAATAGCTTCAGGGCTCTGGGGCATAGGGTCTGTCCCTAGTTGTCTGGTGCCTTGGTCCTGGGTGATCCGGGCAGGGGCTTAGCTGCTCTGAGTGTGCCAGCCTGATAGAGGAGGCACTGCGGGGTGGTATGCTGGAGGGGTGGGCTTGCCTATGAAACTCCACATCATGGAATTGTTTAGGAGTTGGCTAGCCCTGGAGGGGGCAGTCCCTCCAGGGTCGGCCCGTCCTCAGATGTCAAAGCATCAGCATACAGAACGTAGAGACACCTCCAGTCCCCGCTAAGGAGGAAGGTCCAACTTCAGGGACTCCACCCATCGAGGCTGTGCTCCGGTCCCTTAAGGTCTCGGCTTGTGTTTCTGGTATTCTAGACTGCTGGGTTCCCTGTCGCAGATGACGTCTTCCCAAGTGGCTGCAGAAAGGCTGGACTTTTCATTCGAATGGAGCTGCTACCAGCATTGCGTAAAGCTCGGCCGGCAGGCCAGGTGCGGACACCATGTCAGCAGCTTCTCTTTGCTCTGTTTCTTGCACCGTCAGCCAGGGCAGTCACCAGGGACGCTGGCCTGGGGTGGGCTGGAGGGGCCCAGGAGAGCAGCAACCCTTCTGGAAGAGGCCAGCACGCTGACTTGGAGTCCGTGTCGTGTCTCACCAGGGTTCCTGCTCTT
>RCUC01173354.1:0-20781 GCA_003697995.1 Taxidea taxus jeffersonii
ATACAGCCTGGCTTCTTCTGCTGGAATGTGCACCAGCAGCTGTTAACTGCTCAGCCTTGCAAAGCTGCTAACATTATCCACTTGTATCTCCTGCTCCCTTGTAACCTTGACTTTCATTTGCCATCATGCCCTCTGGTCTCTCCTTGTACCTGCCTTAAAGGGCCAAGATCATTTGTGATCCCTTTTTCACTTCATTTAAAGTCTCTCAAAAGAATCAGATTGGTCCAGCTGGCCCATGGATTGGTTTTCTTGTGCATCATGGGTTCACTTTTATCTCAACTGACTGTGGATTGGGAGGGGGGTGCTGGCTTTCGTGGTCCAGGTATGGCCACCTAGTCTTCGTTCTTGGCTGTGGTAGGGGCAATTTTAAAGGACTGTGGGCTAGATAGACAGCCCATAATAATCCATGGAAGAATCCTGTTCATAAAGTAGTCTCAGTCTGGCCTGGAATACTTGTGGTCACCACCACCAGGCAGCCCTTCCTTGCTTGCACAGTGGCTGGTGTGTACTGGATGGAGTGCTCAGCAGGCAGTTCATGCTGCTCACATATTACGGGCTACAGGAGTACTCAGGCTCCATCCAAGACCCGCTGCCTCCAAAATCCTGGCAGTGGATTGGGCCCCTGTGATCTGTCTGAACAAGCCCTCCAGGTGACTCCCAAGAACTCCGAAGTTGGAGATCCACTCACCCAAGGCATGCATTCTCAGTGGGGTGGCATTGCCCCCAACAGTCAAACCTTTGGGGGAGCAAAGGAATCATGAATAATACAATGGTCTGTGGCCCTCCAAACCTCAGCTGTATCCAACAAAGCTTTATTCCTTAGTATCTAGTTGGGGGGGTGTGCAATTAGGAAAAAATGGCTCCTTAGGTTGGTGATAATGAGAAAACATTTGGGCAACACCACTTGAGAGTGTACATTTAGAAGAGGAACTGCTGGGGGCACCTGCTGGCTCAGTCTGTGAAGCGTCTGCCTTCTGCTCAAGTCATGATCCCAGAATTCTGGGATCAAGTCCCGCATTGGGCTCTCTGTTCAGTAAGGAGCCTGATTCTCCCTCTCCCCTTCCCCCTGCTCTTGTTTCTCTCTCTCTCTCTCTCTCAAATAAATAAATAAAATCTTAAAAAAAAAAAGAAGAGGAACTGGTAGTTTTTTTTGCTTTTGTAATTTTCCTTTGTTCTATGCCACATGGACTGGATTTCATGCAGGGTCCTCTAGCACAGAGTTGAACTGGGACAGTTCTTTCTCCTGTAATCCAAAAAGGACGTGACTTACTGATACAGATTTTCATCTAACAACCCGAGATAAAGTCAACTTGGCCAAAGTTATTTCTTTAAGCAGATAAACTTTCTTCCCCCAATATTTAAGAGAGAATTTCTTAGCATCTTATAAATTCCTCTTATAATAGTAAAATACATACAAAGAAATGTGAGAAGAAAAAAATGATATAATTAATTCTTATTTCTAAATGTATCTTGTTTTGGGGTGCCTGGGTGGCTCAGTCATTAAGTGTCTGTCTTTGGCTCGGATCGTGATCCTGGGGTCCTGGGATCGAGCCCCACATTGGGCTCCCTGTTCGTCGGGAACCCTGCTTCTCCCTCTCCCACTCCCCCTGCTTGTGTTCCTGCTCTCACTGTCTCTCTCTCTCTCTCTCTGTCAAATAAATAAAATCTTAGGAAAAAATTAAAAATAAATGTATCTTATTTTGGAGTGGTTGACATTAATGCATTGTTTTCAGTTGTTCTTGAGAAAAGATGATTATTACAAATAGGTATTATAAACACTTAGTCCTACCTGTAAAAGTGATGTTTTTTTCTGGAGCAGGCATTAGCAACTATGGCCTGTTGGCCAAATTCTGCTCATCGCCTGTTTTTGTAAATAGAAATCGACTGGAACATAGCCATGTCCATTCATAATGTCCACAGCTGATTTTGCACAACTGCGGAGATGAACGGTTTCCCCTAAAGCCTAAAAGTATTTTCTGTTTGGAATTTATAGAAAAAGTTTGCCAGTGCCTAGTCCAGCAAATGCAACTTAAATGTCTCATACTTTAAAAGAAAAAAAAAGATTTTATGCAGATAGGTGTTAACAATGCTCCTTGGTGGGAAGAATTCAGAAACATTTGGGTCATTTATTGGAATCTTCAGTAGATGCTCAACTGCCCCAGGCTCCAAGGCAGTCTGGCTCTGACCTTGTGCAGTGATTTCCCAGGGAGTCTGGCTCTGACCCCGGTTCTGAGGGATGTCTGGCTCTGACCTGGTACAGTGGGTTCACCACCCACATCTACTTATGATTGTAACAAAAGGATAGTGCTAATGGCTAGCGAAAGTTAATGCTTTTAGCTATTTCTATGGCCGTAGAATCTCTGGGACTAGCAACTGTGGCCTGAATTTGGATTTTTAGAGCAGTTATGCTTAAAATGCTTCACAGGGCCAAATTTCTGCAGCAGCCACGGACAGCAAACTGTCTTTGGGATCAGCTGGACAAACCTGGACAGGTGCTTCCAAGCCCATGAAAATGCTACTTTGCAAAAGGAAACGCACCAAGAGCTAGGCTGCCTTTAGCCAGGTGCTTGGCTGTTTTTGCCTTGGGGCCTCCCACCATAAACTTCCTTGGTGCCCGGGTCTTAGTTCCCAAAAGCAGCCGGTGGGGGGAATACACTGTGACCATCGTTTCCCCCACTGCCTGTTTTATCTTCCTCCCAGCAAATCTCTCTCTTTGAAGCAGAGTCCATTTCTTCCCTTACTTTCTGGCTGCCTGTTGCTATCATTTCTCCCATGGTGCACCATCTGTGAGTGCTGTCTTAGGTATTCCAAGAATTCACTCAATGTCTTCGTGAAGTAACCCTCCTTGTCTTTTTCTGTGTTTTGTTGGGGTGCCTATTTTTAATGGACAGCCTGTTGGTACCATGTTGCCTGCCTACTCTTTGATAAGTTTTGTTTCTTTCTCTCAGAAGTTCCTTCTTCAGGTCCTCTCAGGCTGTTGAAGGCAGAGCCTTCATTGTGTGTAGTCTTAGCTCATGCCCCTTACTGATTCTGCGTCTCCCCCAGAACAGCCAGAGGGGTGAGCAGAAAACCAGCCCCTTACTGTGATCTAAGTTAACTTTGTACACCCTATTGAATGCAGTTTGTTAATATGGGTGTAAGTTTTTTGTCTTATGCTTATGAATTACTGTTATTTACCTATTTTTCTGATCCTTGGCTGTTTCTTTTTTTTTTTTTTTAAGATTTTATTTATTTGACAGATGGATCACAAGTAGGCAGAGAGGCAGGCAGAGAGAGAGGGGGAAGCAGGTTCTCTGCTGAGCAGAGAGCCTGATGTGGGGCTCTATCCTAGGACCCTGGGATCATGACCCAAGCCGAAGGCAGAGGCTTTAACCCACTGAGCCACCCAGGTGTCCCTGTATGTCTTCTTTGAAGAAGTTTCTATTTAGATCATCTGTCCATTTTTTTTAAAGATTTTATTTATTTAATTGACAGAGAGAAAGATCACAAGTAGGCAGAGAGGCAGGCAGAGAAAGCGGGAGGGAAGCAGGCTCGTTGCGGAGCAGAGAGCCTGATGGTTGGCTCGACCCTGGAACCTGAGATCACGACCCGAGCTGAAGGCAGAGGCTTAACTCACTGAGCCACCCAGGTGCCCCCATCTGTCCATTTTTAATTGGTTGGTTGTTTTCTTTTTATTGTATTATAAGAGTTCTTCATATAGTCTGGATATGTCCTTTATCAGAAATGTGATTCATAAACATTTTCTTATAGTCTAACTTCAAAGTACAGAAGTTAACTTAAATGAAGTTAGATTTGTCAATTGATTATGCTTCTGGTATTGAATTTAAGAACTCTCTGACTAACCCAGGGTTGTGAAGATTTTCCTCTATGTTTTCTCCCAAAAGCTTTGTAGTTTTAACTTGTATTTATGCCTAGACCCAACTTTGAATTACGTTTTTACATATGATGTGAGGTGAGTGTTCAACTTAATTTTTAAAAACACCCAGTACATTAAAAAATTAATAGGCTTTGTTTTTTAGAGCAGTTTCAAATTATAGAAAAATTGAGGACAAAGTACAGAGAGTTCCGCAACATCCCTCCACCCTCCTCAATGCCTACACAATTTCCTCTATTATTAGTGCATTAACATTAGTCTGACACATTTGTTACTATTTGTAAACCAAAACTGATACACCTATTAATCAGTTGGGACTTCCATAACAAAATGCCACAGACTGGGTGGCTCAAACAACAGAAAGTAATTTTCTCACAGTTCCTGAGGCTGGAAGTCCAAGATCAAGGTGTTGGCAGGTTTGGTTTCTTCCGAGGTCTCTCTTCTTAACTTGTAGATGGCCGCTTCTCACTGTGTCCTTATACAGTCTTTCCTCTGTGTGTGTACATCTCTCTGTGTGTCCAAATTTCCTTTTCTCATAAAGACACCCATCAGGTTGGACGAGAGCTCATTCAAAAGACTTTAACTTCATCACCACTTAAAGTGCCTCTCTCCAAATATAGTCACATTCCAAGGTACTGGCTGTTGGGCTTCAATGTAAGACTTTGGGGGAGACACAATTCATTCCAGAAGGATACACTATTATTAACTAAAGTCCATAGTTTACATGAGGGTTTATTCTTTGTGTTGTATATTCTATGGATTTTAACAAATGTATAATGACATGTAGCTACCCTTGAAGCATCATACAGAATAGCTTCACTGCCCTAAAAATTCCTGGGCCCCATCCATTCGTCCCTCCCTCCCCATGACCCCTTGACAACCACTGATCTTTTCGTTGCCTTCCTAGTTTTGCCTTTTCCAGAATGTTCTACCATTGGTGTAATTGTAGACTTTTCAGATTGACTTTTTTCACTAAGTATTATGCCTTAACATTTCTCTTATGTCTTTGTGGCTTGATAGCTTATTTCTTTTTTGGCACTAAATAGTATTCTGTTATCAGGGTGTACTGTAGTTTATTCATCCGTTCAGGTATAGAAGGGTGTCTTGGTTGCTTCTAGGTTGTAACAATTATGAATACAGGTGCCATGAACATTTGTGTGGACATAAGTTCTCAACTCCTTTTGATAAATATTAAGGAGCACAATTGATGAATCATACAGTATGAGCATGTTTACTTTTATAAAAACCACCAAGCTGTCATCCAGAGTTGCTGTACCATTTTGCATTCCCCCCAACAAGGAATGAGAGTTCCTGTTGCTCCACATCCTCACCAGCATTTGGTGTTGACAGTGTTCTGGAATTTGGCCACTGTTTTAGGTGGGCAGTGATATCTTCTTAGTTTAATTGGCATTTCCCTGATGACATATGATGTGGGGCATCTTTTGATATGCTCATCTGTTTTATGTATAGCTTCTTGGATGAGGTCTCTGTTAAAATCTTTGGTCCACTTTCTTCTTTTTAAGATTTTATTTATTTACTTGACAGAGAGAGATCACAAGTAGGCAGAGAGGCAGGCAGAGAGAGGGGGAAGCAGTCTCCCCGCTGAGCAGAGAGCCCAATGCAGGGATCGATCCCAGGACCCTAAGATCATGACCTGAGCTGAAGGCAGAGGCTTAACCCACTAAGCCACTCGGGGCCCCTTTTGGTCCACTTTTAATCAAGTTGTTTGTTTTCTTACTATTGAGTTTTTAAAGTTCTTTGCATATTTCAGATAACAGTCCTTTAGCAGACAACACGTGTCTTTTTCAACTGTTTTTTCCCAGTTCATGCCTTGCCTTTTCATTCTTTTGACATGGTCTTTCACAGAGCAGCAAATTTTAATTTTAATGAAATTCAGCTTGTCATCCCCCCACCATGGGTCATGCCTTTGGTATTGTATGTAAAAAATTTATTGCTAAACCCAAGGTCATCTAGATATTCTCTTGTGCTATTTTCTAGTATTGTAGTTTTGCATTTTACATTATGCCTGTGATTCATCTTAAGGTAAATTTTTTGAAGGGTTTAAGGTCTGTGTCTAGATTGTTATTATTATTATTTTTCATGTGGCTATCCAGTTGTCCAGTATTACTTACAGGATTTCTCCATTGACTTGACTTTGCTCCTTTGTCAAAGATTGCTTGACTGTATTGGTGTGGGTCTAATTCTGGGCTTTCTGTTCTGTTCCAGCTTCTTCTTACCTTAAAAAAAATTTTTTTTTTGATTTATCAATATCTAGTCATCCCACCACCATTTCTTGAAAAGATTGTCTTTTCCTCATTTGAAAAGGGCACTGTTTTGAAGTTCAAAGTATAAGTTTATTTCTGGACTCATTTCTGTTTCACTGATATGCATGCCTATCCTTGCACCAGTATCCCGACTTGCCTGCCTTGATTTTATAAGAAACCTTGAAATTGGGTAGTGTAAAACTTCCAATTTTACTCTTCTTTTTCAGAACTGGGTTGCTTATTATAAAGACTTTGCATTTCATGTTAATTTTCGTATCAGCTTCTCATTGTCCACAAAAATGCCTGCTGGTGGGATGCCTGGGTGTCTCAGTTGGTTAAGTGTCTGACTCTTGATTTCAGCTCAGGTCATGATCTCAGGGTGGTGAGATCAAGCCCCATGTTGGTCTCTGTGCTGGGCATGGAGTCTGCTTAAGATCCTCCCCCTGCCCCCATTCTGTCCCCTCTCTCACTCTCTTTTAAAAAAAGAAAATGTCTGCTAGGGTTTGGTAGGGATGGAATTGAAATTACAGACCAGTTTGGGAAGAATTGCCATTTTAACAGTATTGAGCCATCCAATCCATGAACATGGAATGTCTCCATTTATTTAGATTTTCTTTAATTTCCCTCAACATTGTTTTGTAGTTTTTCAGTATTCATTCACAGCTTGTGTTTCTTTTGTTAACTGTATTCCTAAATACTGACTCTTTTTTAAGGTTATTGTGAATAGATTTGTGTTTTTATTTAATTTTAAACCTTTTCAGCTTTGGAAGACTTTATCATTTGGGGAATGTTGTTGTCATCATCTATAAAAGTTGGTAGTTTGTACTATCATTTCAAGAACACTGATGGTGAAATTCAAATACTCTATAGTTACCATCTCAAGTGAATTAGGTGGTATTGATCACTGGCCACAGATTATTTATTTATTCATTCATTTTTCCACAAAACCAACCATTCAGTTCCCCATTCTTTTGATTGACAGTTTCCATGGGGTTTTAACCCATTCAGTAGGTGGCTCTGCTATTTGGGGGTGGCTTGATGTTTGCTGAGACCACAGGGGTGCCCAGGTCATGTTTCTTTCATGGTGACAGGCTAGTCCAGGTTTGTTCTTGGGGTGAGTGGCAGAGATATGAGAGGGAACAGATGGGCACTGGACCCTATGAGGCCAGACCCCACCTCTTGATGGCAGATGCTTCAGAACCACAAGTGAAGGGATGTGGATATAGGAAGGGAGATAACTGTGGCCATTTTTGCAGTTAACTACAGCAGCATATGTCTCTGCAACTCAGCCTGGCCAATTAGAATTGGAATCAGTTTTTTTGTTTGGGAAATTACCCACCTTCTGAATCTTGGCAGGGATGAATGCCTTTTTTTCCAATAGGAACTGAATATGCTACATACTTCTTTTCTTGGACTCTAGTGCATTTAGGGCACAGGCACCTGTGCAGTTTGGAAGTGAGAAAGATGATGTAGTAGGCTCCATGTACCATTGATTTTTTGGTTAGGGTGACAACAGAGGTGACTGGTTGTGACTCTAAGTTCCCACTGCAGAAACAGCAACTGTGCTGGTAATTGGGGCTGATTGCAGTGAAGTGAAGTTCAGTTCAGGGTGGAAAAGTAGGAAGGGTGTCAGCTGTTGCTTCTCCTGCTCTGCTATAGCAAGTTCATCGATGTTGTAGGAGAAACACAACTTAGTCTGTTCTGGGTAAATGTATTTCACCTTAATAAGATGTGATGACTACTTGCTAGAGTTACTAAAACAAGTCCATGCCCTAGAGATGTGTTGGGTGGGTCTCCCAGCCACGATTCCCTGGGTTCATAGGGAACTTTGATGTCACCCAGATGTTCATCATTGGCTTCGAGTGTCTTCGTGACCAGTGTGTGGAGAGGGCAGCATCTGAGGGTCTTGGGTGCATGAATGGTGCATTCATCTGGGTTTGTTTTTCATTTCAGTACAATAGTCTGGTGGCTGTACTCCCAGTGATCAATCACATGTGGGCTGATCAGCCAGCTGGAGCACTGGTGGTTTGGGAGGAACTGCTGTCTTGTCATAGGTTGTTTAGTTAATGATGTGAGCCCTTCCTTCAGGTGGTATCTATGACCTGGCTGTGCAAGTGTTCCTTAGGGTCCTGGTGGCTTGGTGCAAGTCTGTGGCCAGTGCATATCACTTCCTTTCCCTACAGGCAGCCTGTGTGGTGATGGCACAGGCACGTGCTACCTGCTGCCTGTCTTTGACACGGTGTTTGTCAGGAAGATGTACCGTCGCCAAGGCCTGGCCATGGCCATGCTGCAGGACTTCTGTGAGACGTTCCAAGAGGATGAAGCCCTGGGTGTCAGTTGGCCGATTTCTCCTGCTATGTACCAAGGTAAACCCACCTCGTATCAGGAAGAAGTGTTGGGGTAATGGTGATGGGTAATGCATGTGTGTTCTAGGTGATTGTAGGGGGGGGGAGGTTCCTTGGCATTCATGGTGTCTGGGTTTTCTCTTCTTCCTTAGAACTCTCCCATTGCTTCCGCATGGATGAGGCTTTATGCTGCATTACAGGGGGGTGAGCCCTTCCCAGCCTGAGAAATAATTGGATTTAGAGATAATAAAAAAGAAGTTGCATGACCTCAGACAGAGGTAGAATCCAGAGAAGTGGCACCTGTGCTGCCAATTGCTGCTGGTGCTCAGAGGGCCTTTGCTCCTTCACTTGAAGCTTAGAGCCCATGACTTTGTACTTTCCACTAGAAGCTACAAGGGATCCCCGGGAGCTTCAGCTGGGAGGGCAGCTGGAATGCAAAAAGTAAGCTCTGATGGCATGAGCCTCCAAGTATTTCTGTAGCTCCTATTGTAGAAGACAGTCCCCTCTTCCACTTTTGACCTACTGAGTCCCTCTATTAGTCAGGGTTCTCCAGAGAAACAGAACCAGTAAGATGTAGATATATATAGAGAAGAGATTTATTATGAGGAATTGACTCGCATGGTGTAGAGACTGAGACTCTCAAGACCTGTAGCTGTTAGCAAACTGGAGGCTCAGGAGAGCCAATGCTGTCCTAAGGGTCCAAATGCTCACAGGTGCCAGACCCAAGAAAAGCAAACAAGATTTTGGTTCAAATCCAAAGGCAATAAAAGATCGATGTCCTTGGGGTGCCTGGGTGGCTCAGTTGGTTAAGCCAGTGCTTTCAGCTCGGGTCATGGTCCCAGAGTCCCAGGATCGAGTCCCGCATTGGGCTCTCAGCCCCACAGGGAGTCTGCTTCTCCCTCTGACCTTCCTTCTCATGTTCTCTCTCAAATAAATAAATAAATAAGTAAATAAAATCTACATTAAAAAAAATCGATGTCCCAGCTCAACAGGCAGGAGGAGTTACCTCTTACCTGTGGGCTGTCAGCAGCCTTTTTGTTCCATACTCAGGCCTTCAACTGATTAGATGAGGCCCACCCACATGAGGGATGGCAATCTGCTTTACACAGTCTACTGATTCAAATGCTGATCTCATCCAAAACACCTTCACAGACACACCCAGAATAATGTTAGACCAAATATCTGGTCACCCTTGGCTCAGTCAATTTGAGACTTAAAATGAACTGTCTCAGTTCCTTTCCACATTCTGGAAGAGAATTCTTTATATATATTTGTCAGGAGAAATGAAAAAAGCTCTGATGCTAAACATCACATTCCAAGTCAGTAAGGGCAGCAGATTCTGATGGGCATTTCCTCAGGGTCCCTTTGCACCCTACCCACCCCACCTTGGGTTCTGTTTCACTTATTGTCAAAACCACAGGTGATTTTGGGCCTTAGTATTGAGTTTCCAGTACCACTATCATATGGGGACAACAGATAAGAGAGAAAAGGCAAGAAAGATAAGGACATTTCTGTTGCTCTGAAGTCCTAAGAAAAGCAGGTGAAACGTATTTCAAGTAGGTTTAGTCATTTCTTTGTATTTCCAAAGTCTTTGTCTATAATTAAACTCTGAAGAGCCTTAAATTTCTGCAAAGAGCATTCCAGGCTTCCTGCACCGTGTTGCTCACTTTGAGGTGTTGGAAAGTTCCAGAACCTAGGCAGCTGTTTCTCTGTCCACATGCCTGTCCTTTTTGTCCCTCTCCTTATTTATTTTTTAAGATTTTATTTGAGAGAGAGAGCACAAGCAGGAGGAGTGGCAGGCAGAGGGAGAGGGAGAAGCGGACTCTCTGCTGATCAAGGAGCCAGACTTGGGGCTTGATCTCAGGACCCTGAGATCATGACCTGAGCTGAAGGTGTCTGCTTAACTGATGGAGCCACCCAGGGGCCTCTACCCTGGCCCTAATTTTGCTATGCCTCTGACACTTTTGTTTGAGTGCATTGGCCTCCCCGGGGGAAACCTCAGGTTTACCAGGGGAATAGAAGCCTCTAAGGGTGGAGGCTGCCCCAGGGACAGTGCTGCTAAGACACTTGCGGGGTTCCACGGATCCCTGTTCTCCCTTCTCTGTCTCTGCCTTGCAGAGAAAGAAGATAAGAAGGTGCTTATTCTGAGGCATGCTACTTGTCTTAGGGATTTCAGCTGCCTAGCCGAGGATGCTGGGGCCTCAGGCTTTTACAGCACCCCTGGCTGTATCTGGGCATGTAGGTAAACCAGGTAGAATGTGGAGAAAGAAGCTGCTGGATGATCAAGACTGGGTCCAGGTGCACTGACCACATCCTTCACTGACTGGCTTTTATTGAGTACAGTCCTGCCCTTTGAATGGACAAGAGGGACTCCTGTCCACAGCCCTATGCTTTAGAGCCCCTTGGCAGCTCTGTCTCTCTCCATGGTGTGAGGAATCTGTGGGCCCAAGAGGATATTCCTACCTGAGTCCAGATCACTCCTTCTAAGCCAGCTCAAGGTACTAGGACCCTGGGATTCCTACCAGTGGTGCTGAGGGCCCGAGTAGACTCTATCCCTGGATCTGTGCATCTCAAGGTGGACCATGCCACCAGTTTGCCTATCTTTAGGGGCAGCCATTGGTGGGATTGGATGGAGTGTGGGCGTGGTGTCCCCATTTGTATGCACAGGCCCCCTGTGGTGTATGTGTGTGGGGCAGGGGTAGGAGGAGAAGAAGCAAGTGGGCTGCCTGCTGGGGGCCAGCTCTCTTGGTGTTGCCACATTCTGGTGCAAAACTCCAAGGAGTCCAAGAAATTCTAAATTTGAAACTGGCTTTCCCTGTTGTTATGAAGTTATATTTGTCAAGATAGGAGAGCAGAACATTCTATCTAGCACTCTGCTAGCTCGGCTTACACTTTCTGAATACTTAGTGTCAGGTTCTGGAGGTTTCCATCTGTGCTGTTGCCCTGGGCTGGGAAATATTAGGAGAGGGCCCGATGATGTCCCCATGGGCACCTGAAGGACCAGGAGCAGCTTTCCATTTGGCAGGATTTGGGGTATTGCCCCGTGGAAAATGCTCACCCTGTGAACGTGGACATAGAAGCCTTGAGGTGACTCTGGAATCAGGGCATCCGTGGAGGATGCACTGGAAGGTTCTGTGGGAGAGGAGAGCTGGGGAGGTTCGGGAGGCAGGGAGGAAGGACAGTGCCTAAGGAGAGGACAGTATGGAGTGATGTTACGGGCTCAACCAGGTACCTCCAAGTCTTATGTTGAAACTTCAGCCCCCCATGTGACTGTGTTAGGAGGTAAGGCCATTAAAGAGGTGATTAAGTGAGGTCATGTGCGTGAGGCCCTGATCCAGAGGAGTGCTAGGAAGAGGTTCTTATTTATGAGAGGGGCCTGGGCCACAGGTACAGAGGGAAGACGTGAAGGCACAGCGACAAGGTGGCCCACTGCAAGGGTCTTCCCACCTCTGGATGTGGGACTTCCTTCCCTAACTAGGAGACAGACAGTCTGTTGCTGAAGCCCCCACACAGTGTGTGACCCTTTGTTATGGCGGCCCCAAGCTAAGATGGGGTGGGTGAACGTGGGAGCACGAGGTGAGACGGTAAAACGGTTGTATGCGCAGAGCGGGATCAGAGCACAGAGCCAGAGCAGGGTGGGCGGGGCCTCAACAGGAACCGGAAGTGTCTTTCCCTGGGCACAGAGGGGGCGGGCCTTCCTGGCTCACACGTGCGTATCCTCAGTCTGCAGGAAGTTCCTGTTGGCCCATCCCGAGGAGCGCGGACGCCTGTGGGAGGTGGAACCCCCGGGAGCCTGGGGCCAGCGAGGCAGCATCTGGCTGAAGGTTCGACTGCAGCAGTCCAGACCTCCAGACTGTGAGTCGCTTTGAATGCTGTGCGCTAGGAAGGACAGGTTAATGCTACCTATGAAGTCAGGCCCGTCGCGGGGTTGCAAGACCAGAGGAGGGAGGGAGACCAGAGTGGTGGCTTCTTGCCCTTGGCCCACCTCCCTTTCCCGAATGAATGACAGCTTGTAAACCTTGTGTGAGATCTCCCCCAAGTTAGCTAAATCAGAAGCTCCCTGGGACGGAGGGGGTCCCCGTTTATAACTAGAAGGGATCTCAGAAACCTAGAAGATTAATGTGCGCACCTGGTTAAACCACCTGGAAAGTCACAGGAGGGTTTGCTGTGAGGAGCCAGCCCTCCATGCCGCCTCCCCCTTCCCCTTGTGGGAGATGATACGCGTATGTCAGTGGTAGTGTTGCATAGACAGCATTCTGCAAAGAAGTACCTTGTCCTTCCTGTCCTTCTTACTGGCAGCATAGTATGGTGCTGGGTGGCGATATTGTTTATTTGGGCAGCCCCGTTACAGACAGACACTGTCCTCCGTTTGGTGTGTTAGAGCTCCACGGTGTGATGCCGGCAGGGTTTTGATGGAGGGTGTTTTTTAGCAATGAGAATAGGCAAAAGGAGGCAGCAGGTGGGAAGACCAGACATATTGGTGCCTGGTGCTCCGAGGTGCTTTATTTTATTTATTATTTATTTGACAGAGATCACAAGTAGGCAGAGAGGCAGGCAGAGAGAGAGGAAGGGAAGCAGGCTCCCCGCCATGCAGAGAGCCCGAATCGAGAGCGGGGCTCGATTCCAGGACCCTGGGATCATGACCTGAGCCGAAGGCAGAGGCTTTAACCCACTGAGCCACCCAGGCGCCCCTCTGAGGTGCTTTTTTAACAGTGCGTCTAACACCTCTGCCTCGTCGAGCATGGGTTGCACACTGCTGGTGGTTCTTAGCTCAGTGCCCAAGGTGAGGGTCCCTGGGGGCAGGGCTGGATCCTCGCAGAGTGCTTTAGGCTGCAGGTGCAACATATGGGTGGGAATTGCCGGAGGTTCTCACAGTTTAAGTTCACTGGCCAAAGTGAAAGCACTGGCTTTTCTTCCCTCCTGGGAAAGGGAGCTCTTGTCAGTATCAAATGCTATATACCAGGCTGCAGGTAGCTCATTAGGGGGCAGTGAGTAACTGATTTACCCTAGGTGGTGACAGGGAAGAGCGCCTTGGAGTTTATTGATGATAACAGTGATAGGTTTTGCTTTTATGGTGCCTTTCAGCTAGAAGGCTTAATGGATCTTTACAGATATTAATGGGGTGACCAGGCACCTGGGAAGGAGGCCATGGCAGGACTGTGACTGTGATCCTAATGAGGCGGTTAAGTGACTTGCCCTGTGGCATCCACAGTTAGAAATGAAGGGGGAGCTGGCCTGGATCTCCATGCACTAAGCTGAATAGCTGAGCAGGTTTATCGAGGAGCTTCACAAATGATCCTGCAGCTCCCACGTGGACGAGGCCTTTGCGACTTGGATGTTGCAGTTCCTTGGCTGGGAATGAAAAAAAAAAGTTTGCATATCAGAATGTGGAAATAATGTGGAAATTGCACAGGCCAGAGGGGGCTAGGCAGGGGGAGGACGTTTTCTCATAATTGGGGAGATTGCTTTCCTCCGAAAAGAATTCCTCTGGGGGTTATTTCTAGAGCTGAGAGTTGGTGTGGTCTGGTCACAGGAAACTGAGCTGGAAGTCAGATGCCAGACTTGTCACTTTAACTCACTGTGAGATTTGCCAACTCTCTCTTTAAAACAGCAAATGAGGGAACTTTCACAGAGAATGTTCCAGAAGCATGCTTTGAGTCCTTTGAAGGAAGAAGGGTCATCATTATAATTAGGATATAATTAGATTACTTAAAACTATAACTTTAAAAAAATTCAAAATTACGATCTTTTCATTGGCTGTATAAATCATGGCTGGTTCCCAGTTTCACCCACAACTTCTGTCTCCCCCAGGGCCAGCAGTCAGGATTTTAATTCACTCAGGAAGGGTTTCAGCCAGCCAGCTTCATCTTGTAACAATTTTGTCAGCACTGACATTTCAGGTTTTTTTTCCGGGTTGGTGAGTGGGGGCTGCATATGCAATCACAGACTAGCCCAGATGCTCTGCAGTTTCTCAGTTTCTAGTCTGTCTGCCTTCATGGAACTCTGCAAGTGTTAGCCCATTAGGTTTTCCCACAGGTCACCAAACAATGCAGGTTCTGGAATCTTCTCTTGCCTTGGAAATCTCACAGAGCCATTTAATTTAATTTTAGTTTTTAATCAGTGATTCTCAGAGTTGTTTTCTTGAATTGTTCTGTTTTTCAAGTTCTATCTTCCTTTATTTCTGGCTGTTATTTTGGAGGTTTCCTACAATTTCATGTGGTGTAGAGATAGAACTGTAAGCAAAAAGCCCAGTGGAGCCAATTGCTTTTTACGTTCTAAGTCAGGCTTGGACATTTTACATGGTTCCAAAGGGAAATTAACTTGTGCTCCTTTCAAATGTTTCAAAATCTATTTTTAAAGCAATGACCTTTATGGACTAGGTCTTTTAAAGTTTGCATGGGTCTTGCCTCTTGATAACATCTGTGGCTTTTAATGGCCCCGAAAATATTTACAGGGTTTTCAGAACTTTTGAGAGGAGTTTGTGGGAAATGTTTTTCTTCCTACACTCAGTTACATACGAAGCCTTTGAAACTTGACCAATAGGATCATAATTCTATCTGGTATGACTTCTCAGCTTGCACATGCCTTAAGTTTCTTTACTAGAGGAGATGAAATTGAATGCTCCAACAGTCGAAAGTTCCTTTACAAAAATGTGGCTGGAGACAGGAAGTAATTGCACACAGCTTTAAAAATAAATTTTTCATTCTTTAGGTTATAGTTTTGCCTTCTTTCCGGGTGCATTTTTAATAGATTCAATTGCCATCCACAGGGGAAATAGTTTTCTTCTATTTATATTTAATTTTTAATGCTAGAGTGTACATAAAAGGATGTGAAATATTTGAGCTGGGAGGTGGGGTCATTTTTCTAAAAGTCTGAATCCTAGCGAACTGCAACTCTAACTTTGTCTCAGCTTGTTCTGGTGAGTTGGACATTTTATAGTGCAGTAGTAATAGCAATTTTATGGTGGTGAGCTATGGTGGGAAGTGCTGAGAGCAGAACCACCATACTGGATGGTTTTTTCCTAATGCTGCTCTTTGAAAGGTCATGTGGCTCCCTCTAGTGGCCATTTTCATCTATTGCGTCCTACAGGTCCACTATTGGTCCACTGGTGGATGGTACCTTACCTTGACCTACCTGTGTGGTTGCTTCTCAGATTCTTATCCTAATGCTTCAAAATTAGAACATTCATTTTTAAAGATTATTGGACCTTTATTGGTTAGGAATAAAATACAAGTAAACATTTGGTAGTTTCTAGCATGCCTTAGTCTCTACCACATAAAAACGTAGTTTCACACATCAGAAAGGGTAGAAAATAATGGATTGTCTACTTCATTCTCTCATTCATTCATTCACATATTTTCTCATTTATCCAGTGGATTACTGTGATGGAGGATCTATCAGTGCCAGGCCACTGGTAGAGGTGATAAGGATACAGTGGTGAATAAGGCTGACTGAGTCTCCGAACTCATTTGTGAGCTTACATTTTTGCAAAGAGAAGTACGTGGGCAACCATTACTGCATTTTATAGAAACTCCAAGACAGCACTAACGTATGTGGGCATTTTTAAATACTTCTTACTCAGTTTTGCCAAACCAAAGTTGGCTAATTCATAAAGTCTGTAAATAAACTTTATAATTTACGCATATAGGTAACAACTAAATAATATATTCTTATTTTAAAAGTGCTTTTTTTAATTTAAAGATTTTATTTTTTTAAATATTTTTTTAAGATTTTATTTATTTATTTGACAGGCAAAGATCACAAGTAGGCAGAGAGGCAGGCAGAGAAAGAGGGAGAGGCAGGCTCCCTGCTGAGCCGAGAGCCCAATGCGGGGCTCGATCCCAGGACCCCGAGATCACGACCTGAGCCGAAGGCAGAGGATTAACCCACTGAGCCACCCAGGCGCCCTAAAGATTTTATTTATTTATATAATTGACAGAGTGAGAGAGACAGTGAGAGAGGGAGAAGCAGGTTTCCTGCCAAGCAGGGAGCCTGATGTGGAGCTGGATCCCAGGACTTTGGGATCATAACCTGAGCTGAAGGCAGATGCTTAACGACTAAGTCACCGAGGCGCCCCTCTTTTTTTTTTTTTTAAAGTCAGTTCCATGCCCAGCATGGAGCCCAGGGTGAGGCTTGAATTCATGACCCTGAGATCAAGTCCTGAGCTGAGATCAAGAGTCAGATGCCTAACTGACTGATCCACCCAGGCGCCCTGCAAAATGTGTTTCATTTGCATTTTCAGCTCAAATGGGGAACCGATTTTTTTTTTTTTCTAGAGGATCTGAATGCCCTCTTAACACACACATACCTCCACATAGAGATTATGGGAAAGTGCACGGTGGGATAAGAAAGTCATCCCTTTCTAAGTTGGGACTGATTTGCTAAGAGGGTTAGGGGAGCTCAATTAAAAAGTGTGAGTATGAAAAAAAATGTGAGTATGGGCTCTCTTGTGAGTAAAAATTCCAGTGAGCATAGAGAAGGACCAAGAGTAGCACTGGAAACTAACTCCATTTAATGTCTGAATAATGGAAGAAAAGATCGTATTCCAGCTCAGAAATGATTGAGTAGAACCATCCATTCCCATCTCCCCAAACCTGGCAGGTTTCCCTGTCCTCTGGAGGGCACCATAGCAGGTATTATATTGTAAGTCAAGAGGATGGAATTGGTTTGTGGTAATCAGTGCTTTTAGAGGGGTCTCCAGTGTATTATTAATCTTTTGATTGTCCACTCCCTTGGAACCACCCCCATTTGCTCATCCTGCTCTCTTGCTTGGGGAGGGCAGCTCACCCAGGAGATGCCAAGGAGGATGTGAGCGGTCAAGGGCAGACTTCTCCAGATGAGGGACCCGGACAGTCTGAAGAAGGCAAGAAGGTATGGTCATGAATGTGTCATTCTAGGAACGGTTTTCCCAGCAATCATGTTGCGCTTGTTTAGGGGAGCTCTAAACCTGCAAGGCATCTTCCTAATCACCTTGGCTTTGGGCTTCTCCATGGGAGTGGGTAGTTGATTCATACTCGGGGTCTCTGTCCTGAGGTAGGAGGAGAGGCCTTTGTAATTAGACTTTTCATGGTCCTCTTCTCTAAGCTTGACAAGCTCTTATGAAGCTGGAACTGAACAGAGCACATGGGATTCAGCTGTAACCTTGCATTGGTAAGGAAATATTGAAAAATCTGAATTTCACATTCTGCCATAGACCGGCATCTTTCAAGCAGGGCAAATGTGTGGACAAATGTCTTTCTTTCCTTCTCTGTCCCTTGAGCCCTGAGGCTAGAAAATGGAATATGGCATTAGATTATTGTAGAACTCAGAGTGGTGGGAGAAGAGAACTGGGGACCAGGACGGAGACTAAGTATTAATTCGTGGCCCATTATCTGTTGTTCAGTGTTTTATAAGACTTTGAAGTGATGTGATTCCATTAATTGTTTTCCTGAAGCCAAGACAGACCCTCGCCCATACAAGGCAATTCTGGTAACATCCATTTTCTGCTGAGGAAGGGTCTTTGCTCTTGAAGGCTGAGAAAGTTGCTAACAATTTTAAACTCCAGAACTTCCAATTGCAACTTGTGAGCAATACTGCTTATTTTGGAAAGTAGATGCTATAGGGATAGAAGACTCAACATCAAAGGCATAAGCTATCCCAGTAAGTGCTGGATTGCTTTAGAAAAGCTGGCAGAGGAGGGCTCTCCTTTTCCTTGGTTTGCAATGGAGAAAGGGGCTTATTGATGGTCTTTCCAGGCCACTGAAGCAAGAGTATTGTGCTTTGCCTCTTTGCTGATCCTTGACTTTGCTTGTAAGCCTTGAAGGGCATTAGTGGAAGCAGGAGGTATTTGGTGTGATGTCACGGCCACGGCCAGGGGTCCTGGGAGTTCCACAGACTCGGGCGTAAGAGTGCCACCTTTTAAAGTAGTGCTTCCTTGCTTTGCTCTTTCTCTGATCTCCATGGATGGGCTCTTCAATTCCTGCTAGAAAATACGTTCCCACCAGTTAAAAGGTCCTCAGAGCATCTGGTGAACAAAATACGGGGTCCCCATGGCTGGCTGGGGCACTAGAGCTCGGCTCATCTGGCCTGAATCTGAGCATGCAGCGTGGGCAAGGGCCCAGCCAGGACACCGGCAGGCCCCTTACAGCGTCATCCGAAAGCTGTGTTGATTGTTTTCTGATTCAGGAGAGGACCCGTGGAGAATGGGAAGAGAGAAAGAGTGATGGAGACTGCCGAGTGGAAGAAACAGCAGCAGGGTGGCTTGGAGGAGCCTGCAGGGCCCAGACGGAGGGGAAGGAGGCCAAGAGGACAGCGGTGGAGGCGGGGCTGGCCTGGGAGTCCCAGCAGAAGCACCTGCGGCCCAGCTCCTGACTCCTGGGGGCAAACCCGAGCTTCCTCGAGGGGTCTGTCTGGGCTCTGGGGGACACGGGTGTGAGCGCTGCCTCCGCCACTCTGTGCTTGCGTGCCCAGCAGCTGGCCTCTGCCCTTGCTGTGTTGTCCTTTGAGGAGAAAGGGACGGCACAGACCCTGTCCATCTTGGGCTTGTTTTGTGGGCTCAGGTGATAGAAAGCCTAAAAAAGTGCTTTATTCCTCAAGCATAGAGATCTAAGCAGGTACGAGCAGCCATTTTCTTGGGCTCAGATCTTAGAAGTGTGTTTGTTAAACCTAATACGGTTTCTGTTACCTGGGGTAAATTGGTAGAGACTGTTCTAGAACCACGCCGATATGCCTCTTGAGTTCAAGGAAGCTCCAAGAAGGGCTGCGCCTGTTCTGGTCTGCGCTGTAGAAATCTGTCTCAGGTTTACCCCCTACCCCCCCGCCCTGCCCCACCCCTGATGTCACTGTGAGACCCCGACACCAGACAGGGTTCTAGGGAGACTCGTTTTTTTTTTTTTCCAGAGAAGCTTCAGCTGGAGCGGAAGCTCCCCGAGGGCAGTGGCGGAGACTGCCTGGTGCACACCATTCCTTGGCGCCTCACCCATGTCTGGCCTGGTATACAGGAGGCGCTCACAGTGGGTTGCAGGTGGGCGTCAGGATCTTAGCTGTCACCTCATTCAGAGGGAAAGCCACTGGAGCAGATACTGTGCTGCTGGCCTTTAGACACCGTTCGGTGCCATGAGGTCAAGGTGACTGTGCAGCTAGTGGCCGCCCCCGCTGTGACATTGGCCTCAGCTGCCTGCACCCCCTGCTCGAGGCATGCACTTGGGGATTCGAAGCTGAGCCAAGGACCCTGCCTATAAGGCCCTGATCAAGACAGGCCAGGCAGGCCTTCCACAGGGTCAGGCGCAGTGTGGGCTGCCTCCTGAGGCCTGGGGCCTGCTCCCCGGAAGTTGCTGTTCTCTGCAGTTGGCTGAGTCTCACTGATGCTCAGTAGGATTCTTAACCTTCTAACCAGCTGGGTTGTCTGGCGGGCAGGCAGCCCAGTCCCAGCCCCTATTTGTGGGTGAATGGAAGTCTGATCTGCTCACTGGGCACACCCCTCTGAGGCTTGATCACGGTCTTTGGAGCACCTGGGGTGCTGACGACTGCTCCCATCTCTCAGCCTGCCTGCCTTGCCTTCTGCATCCCGGCTGCCTGGGCTTTCCTGTCTCAGACGCATCTGTGCTCTTGCTTCGGGGTCAGCACTCACACGCTTGCTCTGGCCTGGGCATGTGCCTTTCCCTCCCTCCCTCCTCCTGCCCTCCTCCTCTGTCTCTCCCTCCTTCCCCCATCCCACCTGTGCGTGTGCGCACACATACACACGCACACAGCTCGTCAGTCAGGCTGACTCCTAGTCTCAGCTTAAATGTCCCTTCCTGACCACCTCCTCCTCCCCTTCCCATGTGACCTCAAAGCACTGGGCACTCAGCTCTGATTTCCATGAGCCACCCACAGCGTCAGCCCTGGACTGCTTCAGTTGCCCCTTGTGTCCTCAGAGCCAGTGTGGAGCTGGTCCTCAGTAACTGTGGGGAATGAATGGTAACAGATCACCTTGGGCTGTTCCTCTGTGGTTCGACCCTAGAGATGGATGGAGAACAGTTTCAGCTCTTTGGGGGGATAGTAAAGCCCATCCTGGAGCCTGGGGATGGAGAGGAGACCACCAGCACCCTGTGCTGACAAGGTACTGATGTTTCCCTGAGTGGTCAGAGGGCACATTGGATGGGACCTGTTACTTATTCACTCCTCCATCTATCTGTCCACCTAGCCATCTGTCCATCCACCCATCTACCCAGCTGTCAGGCCATCTCTCCATCCATCAGTCCACATTTGTCCATTCACCTGCCCATCCATTCATCTGATGGACTCAACTGTCCATCTCTCCACATCTGTCCATCCACCC
>RCUC01173355.1:0-20777 GCA_003697995.1 Taxidea taxus jeffersonii
ATACAGCCTGGCTTCTTCTGCTGGAATGTGCACCAGCAGCTGTTAACCGCTCAGCCTTGCAAAGCTGCTAACATTATCCACTTGTATCTCCTGCTCCCTTGTAACCTTGACTTTCATTTGCCATCATGCCCTCTGGTCTCTCCTTGTACCTGCCTTAAAGGGCCAAGATCATTTGTGATCCCTTTTTCACTTCATTTAAAGTCTCTCAAAAGAATCAGATTGGTCCAGCTGGCCCATGGATTGGTTTTCTTGTGCATCATGGGTTCACTTTTATCTCAACTGACTGTGGATTGGGAGGGGGGTGCTGGCTTTCGTGGTCCAGGTATGGCCACCTAGTCTTCGTTCTTGGCTGTGGTAGGGGCAATTTTAAAGGACTGTGGGCTAGATAGACAGCCCATAATAATCCATGGAAGAATCCTGTTCATAAAGTAGTCTCAGTCTGGCCTGGAATACTTGTGGTCACCACCACCAGGCAGCCCTTCCTTGCTTGCACAGTGGCTGGTGTGTACTGGATGGAGTGCTCAGCAGGCAGTTCATGCTGCTCACATATTACGGGCTACAGGAGTACTCAGGCTCCATCCAAGACCCGCTGCCTCCAAAATCCTGGCAGTGGATTGGGCCCCTGTGATCTGTCTGAACAAGCCCTCCAGGTGACTCCCAAGAACTCCGAAGTTGGAGATCCACTCACCCAAGGCATGCATTCTCAGTGGGGTGGCATTGCCCCCAACAGTCAAACCTTTGGGGGAGCAAAGGAATCATGAATAATACAATGGTCTGTGGCCCTCCAAACCTCAGCTGTATCCAACAAAGCCTTATTCCTTAGTATCTAGTTGGGGGGGTGTGCAATTAGGAAAAAATGGCTCCTTAGGTTGGTGATAATGAGAAAACATTTGGGCAACACCACTTGAGAGTGTACATTTAGAAGAGAAACTGCTGGGGGCACCTGCTGGCTCAGTCTGTGAAGCGTCTGCCTTCTGCTCAAGTCATGATCCCAGAATTCTGGGATCAAGTCCCGCATTGGGCTCTCTGTTCAGTAAGGAGCCTGATTCTCCCTCTCCCCTTCCCCCTGCTCTTGTTTCTCTCTCTCTCAAATAAATAAATAAAATCTTAAAAAAAAGAAAAAAGAAGAGGAACTGGTAGTTTTTTTTGCTTTTGTAATTTTCCTTTGTTCTATGCCACATGGACTGGATTTCATGCAGGGTCCTCTAGCACAGAGTTGAACTGGGACAGTTCTTTCTCCTGTAATCCAAAAAGGACGTGACTTACTGATACAGATTTTCATCTAACAACCCGAGATAAAGTCAACTTGGCCAAAGTTATTTCTTTAAGCAGATAAACTTTCTTCCCCCAATATTTAAGAGAGAATTTCTTAGCATCTTATAAATTCCTCTTATAATAGTAAAATACATACAAAGAAATGTGAGAAGAAAAAAATGATATAATTAATTCTTATTTCTAAATGTATCTTGTTTTGGGGTGCCTGGGTGGCTCAGTCATTAAGTGTCTGTCTTTGGCTCGGATCGTGATCCTGGGGTCCTGGGATCGAGCCCCACATTGGGCTCCCTGTTCGTCGGGAACCCTGCTTCTCCCTCTCCCACTCCCCCTGCTTGTGTTCCTGCTCTCACTGTCTCTCTCTCTCTCTCTCTGTCAAATAAATAAAATCTTAGGAAAAAATTAAAAATAAATGTATCTTATTTTGGAGTGGTTGACATTAATGCATTGTTTTCAGTTGTTCTTGAGAAAAGATGATTATTACAAATAGGTATTATAAACACTTAGTCTTACCTGTAAAAGTGATGTTTTTTTCTGGAGCAGGCATTAGCAACTATGGCCTGTTGGCCAAATTCTGCTCATCGCCTGTTTTTGTAAATAGAAATCGACTGGAACATAGCCATGTCCATTCATAATGTCCACAGCTGATTTTGCACAACTGCGGAGATGAATGGTTTCCCCTAAAGCCTAAAAGTATTTTCTGTTTGGAATTTATAGAAAAAGTTTGCCAGTGCCTAGTCCAGCAAATGCAACTTAAATGTCTCATACTTTAAAAGAAAAAAAAAGATTTTATGCAGATAGGTGTTAACAATGCTCCTTGGTGGGAAGAATTCAGAAACATTTGGGTCATTTATTGGAATCTTCAGTAGATGCTCAACTGCCCCAGGCTCCAAGGCAGTCTGGCTCTGACCTTGTGCAGTGATTTCCCAGGGAGTCTGGCTCTGACCCCGGTTCTGAGGGATGTCTGGCTCTGACCTGGTACAGTGGGTTCACCACCCACATCTACTTATAATTGTAACAAAAGGATAGTGCTAATGGCTAGCGAAAGTTAACGCTTTTAGCTATTTCTATGGCCATAGAATCTCTGGGACTAGCAACTGTGGCCTGAATTTGGATTTTTAGAGCAGTTATGCTTAAAATGCTTCACAGGGCCAAATTTCTGCAGCAGCCACGGACAGCAAACTGTCTTTGGGATCAGCTGGACAAACCTGGACAGGTGCTTCCAAGCCCATGAAAATGCTACTTTGCAAAAGGAAACGCACCAAGAGCTAGGCTGCCTTTAGCCAGGTGCTTGGCTGTTTTTGCCTTGGGGCCTCCCACCATAAACTTCCTTGGTGCCCGGGTCTTAGTTCCCAAAAGCAGCCGGTGGGGGGAATACACTGTGACCATCGTTTCCCCCACTGCCTGTTTTATCTTCCTCCCAGTAAATCTCTCTCTTTGAAGCAGAGTCCATTTCTTCCCTTACTTTCTGGCTGCCTGTTGCTATCATTTCTCCCATGGTGCACCATCTGTGAGTGCTGTCTTAGGTATTCCAAGAATTCACTCAATGTCTTCGTGAAGTAACCCTCCTTGTCTTTTTCTGTGTTTTGTTGGGGTGCCTATTTTTAATGGACAGCCTGTTGGTACCATGTTGCCTGCCTACTCTTTGATAAGTTTTGTTTCCTTCTCTCAGAAGTTCCTTCTTCAGGTCCTCTCAGGCTGTTGAAGGCAGAGCCTTCATTGTGTGTAGTCTTAGCTCATGCCCCTTACTGATTCTGCGTCTCCCCCAGAACAGCCAGAGTGGTGAGCAGAAAACCAGCCCCTTACTGTGATCTAAGTTAACTTTGTACACCCTATTGAATGCAGTTTGTTAATATGGGTGTAAGTTTTTTGTCTTATGCTTATGAATTACTGTTATTTACCTATTTTTCTGATCCTTGGCTGTTTCTTTTTTTTTTTTTTTTAAGATTTTATTTATTTGACAGATGGATCACAAGTAGGCAGAGAGGCAGGCAGAGAGAGAGGGGGAAGCAGGTTCTCTGCTGAGCAGAGAGCCTGATGTGGGGCTCTATCCTAGGACCCTGGGATCATGACCCAAGCCAAAGGCAGAGGCTTTAACCCACTGAGCCACCCAGGTGTCCCTGTATGTCTTCTTTGAAGAAGTTTCTATTTAGATCATCTGTCCATTTTTTTTAAAGATTTTATTTATTTAATTGACAGAGAGAAAGATCACAAGTAGGCAGAGAGGCAGGCAGAGAAAGCGGGAGGGAAGCAGGCTCGTTGCGGAGCAGAGAGCCTGATGGTTGGCTCGACCCTGGAACCTGAGATCACGACCCGAGCTGAAGGCAGAGGCTTAACTCACTGAGCCACCCAGGTGCCCCCATCTGCCCATTTTTAATTGGTTGGTTGTTTTCTTTTTATTGTATTATAAGAGTTCTTCATATAGTCTGGATATGTCCTTTATCAGAAATGTGATTCATAAACATTTTCTTATAGTCTAACTTCAAAGTACAGAAGTTAACTTAAATGAAGTTAGATTTGTCAATTGATTATGCTTCTGGTATTGAATTTAAGAACTCTCTGACTAACCCAGGGTTGTGAAGATTTTCCTCTATGTTTTCTCCCAAAAGCTTTGTAGTTTTAACTTGTATTTATGCCTAGACCCAACTTTGAATTACGTTTTTACATATGATGTGAGGTGAGTGTTCAACTTAATTTTTAAAAACACCCAGTACATTAAAAAATTAATAGGCTTTGTTTTTTAGAGCAGTTTCAAATTATAGAAAAATTGAGGACAAAGTACAGAGAGTTCCGCAACATCCCTCCACCCTCCTCAATGCCTACACAATTTCCTCTATTATTAGTGCATTAACATTAGTCTGACACATTTGTTACTATTTGTAAACCAAAACTGATACACCTATTAATCAGTTGGGACTTCCATAACAAAATGCCACAGACTGGGTGGCTCAAACAACAGAAAGTAATTTTCTCACAGTTCCTGAGGCTGGAAGTCCAAGATCAAGGTGTTGGCAGGTTTGGTTTCTTCCGAGGTCTCTCTTCTTAACTTGTAGATGGCCGCTTCTCACTGTGTCCTTATACAGTCTTTCCTCTGTGTGTGTACATCTCTCTGTGTGTCCAAATTTCCTTTTCTCATAAAGACACCCATCAGGTTGGACGAGAGCTCATTCAAAAGACTTTAACTTCATCACCACTTAAAGTGCCTCTCTCCAAATATAGTCACATTCCAAGGTACTGGCTGTTGGGCTTCAATGTAAGACTTTGGGGGAGACACAATTCATTCCAGAAGGATACACTATTATTAACTAAAGTCCATAGTTTACATGAGGGTTTATTCTTTGTGTTGTATATTCTATGGATTTTAACAAATGTATAATGACATGTAGCTACCCTTGAAGCATCATACAGAATAGCTTCACTGCCCTAAAAATTCCTGGGCCCCATCCATTCGTCCCTCCCTCCCCATGACCCCTTGACAACCACTGATCTTTTCATTGCCTTCCTAGTTTTGCCTTTTCCAGAATGTTCTACCATTGGTGTAATTGTAGACTTTTCAGATTGACTTTTTTCACTAAGTAATATGCCTTAACATTTCTCTTATGTCTTTGTGGCTTGATAGCTTATTTCTTTTTTGGCACTAAATAGTATTCTGTTATCAGGGTGTACTGTAGTTTATTCATCCGTTCAGGTATAGAAGGGTGTCTTGGTTGCTTCTAGGTTGTAACAATTATGAATACAGGTGCCATGAACATTTGTGTGGACATAAGTTCTCAACTCCTTTTGATAAATATTAAGGAGCACAATTGATGAATCATACAGTATGAGCATGTTTACTTTTATAAAAACCACCAAGCTGTCATCCAGAGTTGCTGTACCATTTTGCATTCCCCCCAACAAGGAATGAGAGTTCCTGTTGCTCCACATCCTCACCAGCATTTGGTGTTGACAGTGTTCTGGAATTTGGCCACTGTTTTAGGTGGGCAGTGATATCTTCTTAGTTTAATTGGCATTTCCCTGATGACATATGATGTGGGGCATCTTTTGATATGCTCATCTGTTTTATGTATAGCTTCTTGGATGAGGTCTCTGTTAAAATCTTTGGTCCACTTTCTTCTTTTTAAGATTTTATTTATTTACTTGACAGAGAGAGATCACAAGTAGGCAGAGAGGCAGGCAGAGAGAGGGGGAAGCAGTCTCCCCGCTGAGCAGAGAGCCCAATGCAGGGATCGATCCCAGGACCCTAAGATCATGACCTGAGCTGAAGGCAGAGGCTTAACCCACTAAGCCACTCGGGGCCCCTTTTGGTCCACTTTTAATCAAGTTGTTTGTTTTCTTACTATTGAGTTTTTAAAGTTCTTTGCATATTTCAGATAACAGTCCTTTAGCAGACAACACGTGTCTTTTTCAACTGTTTTTTCCCAGTTCATGCCTTGCCTTTTCATTCTTTTGACATGGTCTTTCACAGAGCAGCAAATTTTAATTTTAATGAAATTCAGCTTGTCATCCCCCCACCATGGGTCATGCCTTTGGTATTGTATGTAAAAAATTTATTGCTAAACCCAAGGTCATCTAGATATTCTCTTGTGCTATTTTCTAGTATTGTAGTTTTGCATTTTACATTATGCCTGTGATTCATCTTAAGGTAAATTTTTTGAAGGGTTTAAGGTCTGTGTCTAGATTGTTATTATTATTATTTTTCATGTGGCTATCCAGTTGTCCAGTATTACTTACAGGATTTCTCCATTGACTTGACTTTGCTCCTTTGTCAAAGATTGCTTGACTGTACTGGTGTGGGTCTAATTCTGGGCTTTCTGTTCTGTTCCAGGTTCTTCTTACCTTAAAAAAATTTTTTTTTGATTTATCAATATCTAGTCATCCCACCACCATTTCTTGAAAAGATTGTCTTTTCCTCATTTGAAAAGGGCACTGTTTTGAAGTTCAAAGTATAAGTTTATTTCTGGACTCATTTCTGTTTCACTGATATGCATGCCTATCCTTGCACCAGTATCCCGACTTGCCTGCCTTGATTTTATAAGAAACCTTGAAATTGGGTAGTGTAAAACTTCCAATTTTACTCTTCTTTTTCAGAACTGGGTTGCTTATTATAAAGACTTTGCATTTCATGTTAATTTTCGTATCAGCTTCTCATTGTCCACAAAAATGCCTGCTGGTGGGATGCCTGGGTGTCTCAGTTGGTTAAGTGTCTGACTCTTGATTTCAGCTCAGGTCATGATCTCAGGGTGGTGAGATCAAGCCCCATGTTGGTCTCTGTGCTGGGCATGGAGTCTGCTTAAGATCCTCCCCCTGCCCCCATTCTGTCCTCTCTCTCACTCTCTTTTAAAAAAAGAAAATGTCTGCTAGGGTTTGGTAGGGCTGGAATTGAAATTACAGACCAGTTTGGGAAGAATTGCCATTTTAACAGTATTGAGCCATCCAATCCATGAACATGGAATGTCTCCATTTATTTAGATTTTCTTTAATTTCCCTCAACATTGTTTTGTAGTTTTTCAGTATTCATTCACAGCTTGTGTTTCTTTTGTTAACTGTATTCCTAAATACTGACTCTTTTTTAAGGTTATTGTGAATAGATTTGTGTTTTTATTTAATTTTAAACCTTTTCAGCTTTGGAAGACTTTATCATTTGGGGAATGTTGTTGTCATCATCTATAAAAGTTGGTAGTTTGTACTATCATTTCAAGAACACTGATGGTGAAATTCAAATACTCTATAGTTACCATCTCAAGTGAATTAGGTGGTATTGATCACTGGCCACAGATTATTTATTTATTCATTCATTTTTCCACAAAACCAACCATTCAGTTCCCCATTCTTTTGATTGACAGTTTCCATGGGGTTTTAACCCATTCAGTAGGTGGCTCTGCTATTTGGGGGTGGCTTGATGTTTGCTGAGACCACAGGGGTGCCCAGGTCATGTTTCTTTCATGGTGACAGGCTAGTCCAGGTTTGTTCTTGGGGTGAGTGGCAGAGATATGAGAGGGAACAGATGGGCACTGGACCCTATGAGGCCAGACCCCACCTCTTGATGGCAGATGCTTCAGAACCACAAGTGAAGGGATGTGGATATAGGAAGGGAGATAACTGTGGCCATTTTTGCAGTTAACTACAGCAGCATATGTCTCTGCAACTCAGCCTGGCCAATTAGAATTGGAATCAGTTTTTTTGTTTGGGAAATTACCCACCTTCTGAATCTTGGCAGGGATGAATGCCTTTTTTTCCAATAGGAACTGAATATGCTACATACTTCTTTTCCTGGACTCTAGTGCATTTAGGGCATAGGCACCTGTGCAGTTTGGAAGTGAGAAAGATGATGTAGTAGGCTCCATGTACCATTGATTTTTTGGTTAGGGTGACAACAGAGGTGACTGGTTGTGACTCTAAGTTCCCACTGCAGAAACAGCAACTGTGCTGGTAATTGGGGTGATTGCAGTGAAGTGAAGTTCAGTTCAGGGTGGAAAAGTAGGAAGGGTGTCAGCTGTTGCTTCTCCTGCTCTGCTATAGCAAGTTCATCGATGTTGTAGGAGAAACACAACTTAGTCTGTTCTGGGTAAATGTATTTCACCTTAATAAGATGTGATGACTACTTGCTAGAGTTACTAAAACAAGTCCATGCCCTAGAGATGTGTTGGGTGGGTCTCCCAGCCACGATTCCCTGGGTTCATAGGGAACTTTGATGTCACCCAGATGTTCATCATTGGCTTCGAGTGTCTTCGTGACCAGTGTGTGGAGAGGGCAGCATCTGAGGGTCTTGGGTGCATGAATGGTGCATTCATCTGGGTTTGTTTTTCATTTCAGTACAATAGTCTGGTGGCTGTACTCCCAGTGATCAATCACATGTGGGCTGATCAGCCAGCTGGAGCACTGGTGGTTTGGGAGGAACTGCTGTCTTGTCATAGGTTGTTTAGTTAATGATGTGAGCCCTTCCTTCAGGTGGTATCTATGACCTGGCTGTGCAAGTGTTCCTTAGGGTCCTGGTGGCTTGGTGCAAGTCTGTGGCCAGTGCATATCACTTCCTTTCCCTACAGGCAGCCTGTGTGGTGATGGCACAGGCACGTGCTACCTGCTGCCTGTCTTTGACACGGTGTTTGTCAGGAAGATGTACCGTCGCCAAGGCCTGGCCATGGCCATGCTGCAGGACTTCTGTGAGACGTTCCAAGAGGATGAAGCCCTGGGTGTCAGTTGGCCGATTTCTCCTGCTATGTACCAAGGTAAACCCACCTCGTATCAGGAAGAAGTGTTGGGGTAATGGTGATGGGTAATGCATGTGTGTTCTAGGTGATTGTAGGGGGGGGGAGGTTCCTTGGCATTCATGGTGTCTGGGTTTTCTCTTCTTCCTTAGAACTCTCCCATTGCTTCCGCATGGATGAGGCTTTATGCTGCATTACAGGGGGGTGAGCCCTTCCCAGCCTGAGAAATAATTGGATTTAGAGATAATAAAAAAGAAGTTGCATGACCTCAGACAGAGGTAGAATCCAGAGAAGTGGCACCTGTGCTGCCAATTGCTGCTGGTGCTCAGAGGGCCTTTGCTCCTTCACTTGAAGCTTAGAGCCCATGACTTTGTACTTTCCACTAGAAGCTACAAGGGATCCCCGGGAGCTTCAGCTGGGAGGGCAGCTGGAATGCAAAAAGTAAGCTCTGATGGCATGAGCCTCCAAGTATCTCTGTAGCTCCTATTGTAGAAGACAGTCCCCTCTTCCACTTTTGACCTACTGAGTCCCTCTATTAGTCAGGGTTCTCCAGAGAAACAGAACCAGTAAGATGTAGATATATATAGAGAAGAGATTTATTATGAGGAATTGACTCGCATGGTGTAGAGACTGAGACTCTCAAGACCTGTAGCTGTTAGCAAACTGGAGGCTCAGGAGAGCCAATGCTGTCCTAAGGGTCCAAATGCCCACAGGTGCCAGACCCAAGAAAAGCAAACAAGATTTTGGTTCAAATCCAAAGGCAATAAAAGATCGATGTCCTTGGGGTGCCTGGGTGGCTCAGTTGGTTAAGCCAGTGCTTTCAGCTCGGGTCATGGTCCCAGAGTCCCAGGATCGAGTCCCGCATTGGGCTCTCAGCCCCACAGGGAGTCTGCTTCTCCCTCTGACCTTCCTTCTCATGTTCTCTCTCAAATAAATAAATAAATAAGTAAATAAAATCTACATTAAAAAAAAATCGATGTCCCAGCTCAACAGGCAGGAGGAGTTACCTCTTACCTGTGGGCTGTCAGCAGCCTTTTTGTTCCATACTCAGGCCTTCAACTGATTAGATGAGGCCCACCCACATGAGGGATGGCAATCTGCTTTACACAGTCTACTGATTCAAATGCTGATCTCATCCAAAACACCTTCACAGACACACCCAGAATAATGTTAGACCAAATATCTGGTCACCCTTGGCTCAGTCAATTTGAGACTTAAAATGAACTGTCTCAGTTCCTTTCCACATTCTGGAAGAGAATTCTTTATATATATTTGTCAGGAGAAATGAAAAAAGCTCTGATGCTAAACATCACATTCCAAGTCAGTAAGGGCAGCAGATTCTGATGGGCATTTCCTCAGGGTCCCTTTGCACCCTACCCACCCCACCTTGGGTTCTGTTTCACTTATTGTCAAAACCACAGGTGATTTTGGGCCTTAGTATTGAGTTTCCAGTACCACTATCATATGGGGACAACAGATAAGAGAGAAAAGGCAAGAAAGATAAGGACATTTCTGTTGCTCTGAAGTCCTAAGAAAAGCAGGTGAAACGTATTTCAAGTAGGTTTAGTCATTTCTTTGTATTTCCAAAGTCTTTGTCTATAATTAAACTCTGAAGAGCCTTAAATTTCTGCAAAGAGCATTCCAGGCTTCCTGCACCGTGTTGCTCACTTTGAGGTGTTGGAAAGTTCCAGAACCTAGGCAGGTGTTTCTCTGTCCACATGCCTGTCCTTTTTGTCCCTCTCCTTATTTATTTTTTAAGATTTTATTTGAGAGAGAGAGCACAAGCAGGAGGAGTGGCAGGCAGAGGGAGAGGGAGAAGCGGACTCTCTGCTGATCAAGGAGCCAGACTTGGGGCTTGATCTCAGGACCCTGAGATCATGACCTGAGCTGAAGGTGTCTGCTTAACTGATGGAGCCACCCAGGGGCCTCTACCCTGGCCCTAATTTTGCTATGCCTCTGACACTTTTGTTTGAGTGCATTGGCCTCCCCGGGGGAAACCTCAGGTTTACCAGGGGAATAGAAGCCTCTAAGGGTGGAGGCTGCCCCAGGGACAGTGCTGCTAAGACACTTGCGGGGTTCCACGGATCCCTGTTCTCCCTTCTCTGTCTCTGCCTTGCAGAGAAAGAAGATAAGAAGGTGCTTATTCTGAGGCATGCTACTTGTCTTAGGGGTTTCAGCTGCCTAGCCGAGGATGCTGGGGCCTCAGGCTTTTACAGCACCCCTGGCTGTATCTGGGCATGTAGGTAAACCAGGTAGAATGTGGAGAAAGAAGCTGCTGGATGATCAAGACTGGGTCCAGGTGCACTGACCACATCCTTCACTGACTGGCTTTTATTGAGTACAGTCCTGCCCTTTGAATGGACAAGAGGGACTCCTGTCCACAGCCCTATGCTTTAGAGCCCCTTGGCAGCTCTGTCTCTCTCCATGGTGTGAGGAATCTGTGGGCCCAAGAGGATATTCCTACCTGAGTCCAGATCACTCCTTCTAAGCCAGCTCAAGGTACTAGGACCCTGGGATTCCTACCAGTGGTGCTGAGGGCCCGAGTAGACTCTATCCCTGGATCTGTGCATCTCAAGGTGGACCATGCCACCAGTTTGCCTATCTTTAGGGGCAGCCATTGGTGGGATGTGGATGGAGTGTGGGCGTGGTGTCCCCATTTGTATGCACAGGCCCCCTGTGGTGTATGTGTGTGGGGCAGGGGTAGGAGGAGAAGAAGCAAGTGGGCTGCCTGCTGGGGGCCAGCTCTCTTGGTGTTGCCACATTCTGGTGCAAAACTCCAAGGAGTCCAAGAAATTCTAAATTTGAAACTGGCTTTCCCTGTTGTTATGAAGTTATATTTGTCAAGATAGGAGAGCAGAACATTCTATCTAGCACTCTGCTAGCTCGGCTTACACTTTCTGAATACTTAGTGTCAGGTTCTGGAGGTTTCCATCTGTGCTGTTGCCCTGGGCTGGGAAATATTAGGAGAGGGCCCGATGATGTCTCCATGGGCACCTGAAGGACCAGGAGCAGCTTTCCATTTGGCAGGATTTGGGGTATTGCCCCGTGGAAAATGCTCACCCTGTGAACGTGGACATAGAAGCCTTGAGGTGACTCTGGAATCAGGGCATCCGTGGAGGATGCACTGGAAGGTTCTGTGGGAGAGGAGAGCTGGGGAGGTTCGGGAGGCAGGGAGGAAGGACAGTGCCTAAGGAGAGGACAGTATGGAGTGATGTTACGGGCTCAACCAGGTACCTCCAAGTCTTATGTTGAAACTTCAGCCCCCCATGTGACTGCATTAGGAGGTAGGGCCATTAAAGAGGTGATTAAGTGAGGTCATGTGCGTGAGGCCCTGATCCAGAGGAGTGCTAGGAAGAGGTTCTTATTTATGAGAGGGGCCTGGGCCACAGGTACAGAGGGAAGACGTGAAGGCACAGCGACAAGGTGGCCCACTGCAAGGGTCTTCCCACCTCTGGATGTGGGACTTCCTTCCCTAACTAGGAGACAGACAGTCTGTTGCTGAAGCCCCCACACAGTGTGTGACCCTTTGTTATGGCGGCCCCAAGCTAAGATGGGGTGGGTGAACGTGGGAGCACGAGGTGAGACGGTAAAACGGTTGTATACGCAGAGCGGGATCAGAGCACAGAGCCAGAGCAGGGTGGGCGGGGCCTCAACAGGAACCGGAAGTGTCTTTCCCTGGGAACAGAGGGGGCGGGCCTTCCTGGCTCACACGTGCGTATCCTCAGTCTGCAGGAAGTTCCTGTTGGCCCATCCCGAGGAGCGCGGACGCCTGTGGGAGGTGGAACCCCCGGGAGCCTGGGGCCAGCGAGGCAGCATCTGGCTGAAGGTTCGACTGCAGCAGTCCAGACCTCCAGACTGTGAGTCGCTTTGAATGCTGTGCGCTAGGAAGGACAGGTTAATGCTACCTATGAAGTCAGGCCCGTCGCGGGGTTGCAAGACCAGAGGAGGGAGGGAGACCAGAGTGGTGGCTTCTTGCCCTTGGCCCACCTCCCTTTCCCGAATGAATGACAGCTTGTAAACCTTGTGTGAGATCTCCCCCAAGTTAGCTAAATCAGAAGCTCCCTGGGACGGAGGGGGTCCCCGTTTATAACTAGAAGGGATCTCAGAAACCTAGAAGATTAATGTGCGCACCTGGTTAAACCACCTGGAAAGTCACAGGAGGGTTTGCTGTGAGGAGCCAGCCCTCCATGCCGCCTCCCCCTTCCCCTTGTGGGAGATGACACGCGTATGTCAGTGGTAGTGTTGCATAGACAGCATTCTGCAAAGAAGTACCTTGTCCTTCCTGTCCTTCTTACTGGCAGCATAGTATGGTGCTGGGTGGCGATATTGTTTATTTGGGCAGCCCCGTTACAGACAGACACTGTCCTCCGTTTGGTGTGTTAGAGCTCCACGGTGTGATGCCGGCAGGGTTTTGATGGAGGGTGTTTTTTAGCAATGAGAATAGGCAAAAGGAGGCAGCAGGTGGGAAGACCAGACATATTGGTGCCTGGTGCTCCGAGGTGCTTTATTTTATTTATTATTTATTTGACAGAGATCACAAGTAGGCAGAGAGGCAGGCAGAGAGAGAGGAAGGGAAGCAGGCTCCCCGCCATGCAGAGAGCCCGAATCGAGAGCGGGGCTCGATTCCAGGACCCTGGGATCATGACCTGAGCCGAAGGCAGAGGCTTTAACCCACTGAGCCACCCAGGCGCCCCTCTGAGGTGCTTTTTTAACAGTGCGTCTAACACCTCTGCCTCGTCGAGCATGGGTTGCACACTGCTGGTGGTTCTTAGCTCAGTGCCCAAGGTGAGGGTCCCTGGGGGCAGGGCTGGATCCTCGCAGAGTGCTTTAGGCTGCAGGTGCAACATATGGGTGGGAATTGCCGGAGGTTCTCACAGTTTAAGTTCACTGGCCAAAGTGAAAGCACTGGCTTTTCTTCCCTCCTGGGAAAGGGAGCTCTTGTCAGTATCAAATGCTATATACCAGGCTGCAGGTAGCTCATTAGGGGGCAGTGAGTAACTGATTTACCCTAGGTGGTGACAGAGAAGAGCGCCTTGGAGTTTATTGATGATAACAGTGATAGGTTTTGCTTTTATGGTGCCTTTCAGCTAGAAGGCTTAATGGATCTTTACAGATATTAATGGGGTGACCAGGCACCTGGGAAGGAGGCCATGGCAGGACTGTGACTGTGATCCTAATGAGGCGGTTAAGTGACTTGCCCTGTGGCATCCACAGTTAGAAATGAAGGGGGAGCTGGCCTGGATCTCCATGCACTAAGCTGAATAGCTGAGCAGGTTTATCGAGGAGCTTCACAAATGATCCTGCAGCTCCCACGTGGACGAGGCCTTTGCGACTTGGATGTTGCAGTTCCTTGGCTGGGAATGAAAAAAAAAAGTTTGCATATCAGAATGTGGAAATAATGTGGAAATTGCACAGGCCAGAGGGGGCTAGGCAGGGGGAGGACGTTTTCTCATAATTGGGGAGATTGCTTTCCTCCGAAAAGAATTCCTCTGGGGGTTATTTCTAGAGCTGAGAGTTGGTGTGGTCTGGTCACAGGAAACTGAGCTGGAAGTCAGATGCCAGACTTGTCACTTTAACTCACTGTGAGATTTGCCAACTCTCTCTTTAAAACAGCAAATGAGGGAACTTTCACAGAGAATGTTCCAGAAGCATGCTTTGAGTCCTTTGAAGGAAGAAGGGTCATCATTATAATTAGGATATAATTAGATTACTTAAAACTATAACTTTAAAAAAATTCAAAATTACGATCTTTTCATTGGCTGTATAAATCATGGCTGGTTCCCAGTTTCACCCACAACTTCTGTCTCCCCCAGGGCCAGCAGTCAGGATTTTAATTCACTCAGGAAGGGTTTCAGCCAGCCAGCTTCATCTTGTAACAATTTTGTCAGCACTGACATTTCAGGTTTTTTTTCCGGGTTGGTGAGTGGGGGCTGCATATGCAATCACAGACTAGCCCAGATGCTCTGCAGTTTCTCAGTTTCTAGTCTGTCTGCCTTCATGGAACTCTGCAAGTGTTAGCCCATTAGGTTTTCCCACAGGTCACCAAACAATGCAGGTTCTGGAATCTTCTCTTGCCTTGGAAATCTCACAGAGCCATTTAATTTAATTTTAGTTTTTAATCAGTGATTCTCAGAGTTGTTTTCTTGAATTGTTCTGTTTTTCAAGTTCTATCTTCCTTTATTTCTGGCTGTTATTTTGGAGGTTTCCTACAATTTCATGTGGTGTAGAGATAGAACTGTAAGCAAAAAGCCCAGTGGAGCCAATTGCTTTTTACGTTCTAAGTCAGGCTTGGACATTTTACATGGTTCCAAAGGGAAATTAACTTGTGCTCCTTTCAAATGTTTCAAAATCTATTTTTAAAGCAATGACCTTTATGGACTAGGTCTTTTAAAGTTTGCATGGGTCTTGCCTCTTGATAACATCTGTGGCTTTTAATGGCCCCGAAAATATTTACAGGGTTTTCAGAACTTTTGAGAGGAGTTTGTGGGAAATGTTTTTCTTCCTACACTCAGTTACATACGAAGCCTTTGAAACTTGACCAATAGGATCATAATTCTATCTGGTATGACTTCTCAGCTTGCACATGCCTTAAGTTTCTTTACTAGAGGAGATGAAATTGAATGCTCCAACAGTCGAAAGTTCCTTTACAAAAATGTGGCTGGAGACAGGAAGTAATTGCACACAGCTTTAAAAATAAATTTTTCATTCTTTAGGTTATAGTTTTGCCTTCTTTCCGGGTGCATTTTTAATAGATTCAATTGCCATCCACAGGGGAAATAGTTTTCTTCTATTTATATTTAATTTTTAATGCTAGAGTGTACATAAAAGGATGTGAAATATTTGAGCTGGGAGGTGGGGTCATTTTTCTAAAAGTCTGAATCCTAGCGAACTGCAACTCTAACTTTGTCTCAGCTTGTTCTGGTGAGTTGGACATTTTATAGTGCAGTAGTAATAGCAATTTTATGGTGGTGAGCTATGGTGGGAAGTGCTGAGAGCAGAACCACCATACTGGATGGTTTTTTCCTAATGCTGCTCTTTGAAAGGTCATGTGGCTCCCTCTAGTGGCCATTTTCATCTATTGCGTCCTACAGGTCCACTATTGGTCCACTGGTGGATGGTACCTTACCTTGACCTACCTGTGTGGTTGCTTCTCAGATTCTTATCCTAATGCTTCAAAATTAGAACATTCATTTTTAAAGATTATTGGACCTTTATTGGTTAGGAATAAAATACAAGTAAACATTTGGTAGTTTCTAGCATGCCTTAGTCTCTACCACATAAAAACGTAGTTTCACACATCAGAAAGGGTAGAAAATAATGGATTGTCTACTTCATTCTCTCATTCATTCATTCACATATTTTCTCATTTATCCAGTGGATTACTGTGATGGAGGATCTATCAGTGCCAGGCCACTGGTAGAGGTGATAAGGATACAGTGGTGAATAAGGCTGACTGAGTCTCCGAACTCATTTGTGAGCTTACATTTTTGCAAAGAGAAGTACGTGGGCAACCATTACTGCATTTTATAGAAACTCCAAGACAGCACTAACGTATGTGGGCATTTTTAAATACTTCTTACTCAGTTTTGCCAAACCAAAGTTGGCTAATTCATAAAGTCTGTAAATAAACTTTATAATTTACGCATATAGGTAACAACTAAATAATATATTCTTATTTTAAAAGTGCTTTTTTTAATTTAAAGATTTTATTTTTTTAAATATTTTTTTAAGATTTTATTTATTTATTTGACAGGCAAAGATCACAAGTAGGCAGAGAGGCAGGCAGAGAAAGAGGGAGAGGCAGGCTCCCTGCTGAGCCGAGAGCCCAATGCGGGGCTCGATCCCAGGACCCCGAGATCACGACCTGAGCCGAAGGCAGAGGATTAACCCACTGAGCCACCCAGGCGCCCTAAAGATTTTATTTATTTATATAATTGACAGAGTGAGAGAGACAGTGAGAGAGGGAGAAGCAGGTTTCCTGCCAAGCAGGGAGCCTGATGTGGAGCTGGATCCCAGGACTTTGGGATCATAACCTGAGCTGAAGGCAGATGCTTAACGACTAAGTCACCGAGGCGCCCCTCTTTTTTTTTTTTTTAAAGTCAGTTCCATGCCCAGCATGGAGCCCAGGGTGAGGCTTGAATTCATGACCCTGAGATCAAGTCCTGAGCTGAGATCAAGAGTCAGATGCCTAACTGACTGATCCACCCAGGCGCCCTGCAAAATGTGTTTCATTTGCATTTTCAGCTCAAATGGGGAACCGATTTTTTTTTTTTTCTAGAGGATCTGAATGCCCTCTTAACACACACATACCTCCACATAGAGATTATGGGAAAGTGCACGGTGGGATAAGAAAGTCATCCCTTTCTAAGTTGGGACTGATTTGCTAAGAGGGTTAGGGGAGCTCAATTAAAAAGTGTGAGTATGAAAAAAAATGTGAGTATGGGCTCTCTTGTGAGTAAAAATTCCAGTGAGCATAGAGAAGGACCAAGAGTAGCACTGGAAACTAACTCCATTTAATGTCTGAATAATGGAAGAAAAGATCGTATTCCAGCTCAGAAATGATTGAGTAGAACCATCCATTCCCATCTCCCCAAACCTGGCAGGTTTCCCTGTCCTCTGGAGGGCACCATAGCAGGTATTATATTGTAAGTCAAGAGGATGGAATTGGTTTGTGGTAATCAGTGCTTTTAGAGGGGTCTCCAGTGTATTATTAATCTTTTGATTGTCCACTCCCTTGGAACCACCCCCATTTGCTCATCCTGCTCTCTTGCTTGGGGAGGGCAGCTCACCCAGGAGATGCCAAGGAGGATGTGAGCGGTCAAGGGCAGACTTCTCCAGATGAGGGACCCGGACAGTCTGAAGAAGGCAAGAAGGTATGGTCATGAATGTGTCATTCTAGGAACGGTTTTCCCAGCAATCATGTTGCGCTTGTTTAGGGGAGCTCTAAACCTGCAAGGCATCTTCCTAATCACCTTGGCTTTGGGCTTCTCCATGGGAGTGGGTAGTTGATTCATACTCGGGGTCTCTGTCCTGAGGTAGGAGGAGAGGCCTTTGTAATTAGACTTTTCATGGTCCTCTTCTCTAAGCTTGACAAGCTCTTATGAAGCTGGAACTGAACAGAGCACATGGGATTCAGCTGTAACCTTGCATTGGTAAGGAAATATTGAAAAATCTGAATTTCACATTCTGCCATAGACCGGCATCTTTCAAGCAGGGCAAATGTGTGGACAAATGTCTTTCTTTCCTTCTCTGTCCCTTGAGCCCTGAGGCTAGAAAATGGAATATGGCATTAGATTATTGTAGAACTCAGAGTGGTGGGAGAAGAGAACTGGGGACCAGGACGGAGACTAAGTATTAATTCGTGGCCCATTATCTGTTGTTCAGTGTTTTATAAGACTTTGAAGTGATGTGATTCCATTAATTGTTTTCCTGAAGCCAAGACAGACCCTCGCCCATACAAGGCAATTCTGGTAACATCCATTTTCTGCTGAGGAAGGGTCTTTGCTCTTGAAGGCTGAGAAAGTTGCTAACAATTTTAAACTCCAGAACTTCCAATTGCAACTTGTGAGCAATACTGCTTATTTTGGAAAGTAGATGCTATAGGGATAGAAGACTCAACATCAAAGGCATAAGCTATCCCAGTAAGTGCTGGATTGCTTTAGAAAAGCTGGCAGAGGAGGGCTCTCCTTTTCCTTGGTTTGCAATGGAGAAAGGGGCTTATTGATGGTCTTTCCAGGCCACTGAAGCAAGAGTATTGTGCTTTGCCTCTTTGCTGATCCTTGACTTTGCTTGTAAGCCTTGAAGGGCATTAGTGGAAGCAGGAGGTATTTGGTGTGATGTCACGGCCACGGCCAGGGGTCCTGGGAGTTCCACAGACTCGGGCGTAAGAGTGCCACCTTTTAAAGTAGTGCTTCCTTGCTTTGCTCTTTCTCTGATCTCCATGGATGGGCTCTTCAATTCCTGCTAGAAAATACGTTCCCACCAGTTAAAAGGTCCTCAGAGCATCTGGTGAACAAAATACGGGGTCCCCATGGCTGGCTGGGGCACTAGAGCTCGGCTCATCTGGCCTGAATCTGAGCATGCAGCGTGGGCAAGGGCCCAGCCAGGACACCGGCAGGCCCCTTACAGCGTCATCCGAAAGCTGTGTTGATTGTTTTCTGATTCAGGAGAGGACCCGTGGAGAATGGGAAGAGAGAAAGAGTGATGGAGACTGCCGAGTGGAAGAAACAGCAGCAGGGTGGCTTGGAGGAGCCTGCAGGGCCCAGACGGAGGGGAAGGAGGCCAAGAGGACAGCGGTGGAGGCGGGGCTGGCCTGGGAGTCCCAGCAGAAGCACCTGCGGCCCAGCTCCTGACTCCTGGGGGCAAACCCGAGCTTCCTCGAGGGGTCTGTCTGGGCTCTGGGGGACACGGGTGTGAGCGCTGCCTCCGCCACTCTGTGCTTGCGTGCCCAGCAGCTGGCCTCTGCCCTTGCTGTGTTGTCCTTTGAGGAGAAAGGGACGGCACAGACCCTGTCCATCTTGGGCTTGTTTTGTGGGCTCAGGTGATAGAAAGCCTAAAAAAGTGCTTTATTCCTCAAGCATAGAGATCTAAGCAGGTACGAGCAGCCATTTTCTTGGGCTCAGATCTTAGAAGTGTGTTTGTTAAACCTAATACGGTTTCTGTTACCTGGGGTAAATTGGTAGAGACTGTTCTAGAACCACGCCGATATGCCTCTTGAGTTCAAGGAAGCTCCAAGAAGGGCTGCGCCTGTTCTGGTCTGCGCTGTAGAAATCTGTCTCAGGTTTACCCCCTACCCCCCCGCCCTGCCCCACCCCTGATGTCACTGTGAGACCCCGACACCAGACAGGGTTCTAGGGAGACTCGTTTTTTTTTTTTTCCAGAGAAGCTTCAGCTGGAGCGGAAGCTCCCCGAGGGCAGTGGCGGAGACTGCCTGGTGCACACCATTCCTTGGCGCCTCACCCATGTCTGGCCTGGTATACAGGAGGCGCTCACAGTGGGTTGCAGGTGGGCGTCAGGATCTTAGCTGTCACCTCATTCAGAGGGAAAGCCACTGGAGCAGATACTGTGCTGCTGGCCTTTAGACACCGTTCGGTGCCATGAGGTCAAGGTGACTGTGCAGCTAGTGGCCGCCCCCGCTGTGACATTGGCCTCAGCTGCCTGCACCCCCTGCTCGAGGCATGCACTTGGGGATTCGAAGCTGAGCCAAGGACCCTGCCTATAAGGCCCTGATCAAGACAGGCCAGGCAGGCCTTCCACAGGGTCAGGCGCAGTGTGGGCTGCCTCCTGAGGCCTGGGGCCTGCTCCCCGGAAGTTGCTGTTCTCTGCAGTTGGCTGAGTCTCACTGATGCTCAGTAGGATTCTTAACCTTCTAACCAGCTGGGTTGTCTGGCGGGCAGGCAGCCCAGTCCCAGCCCCTATTTGTGGGTGAATGGAAGTCTGATCTGCTCACTGGGCACACCCCTCTGAGGCTTGATCACGGTCTTTGGAGCACCTGGGGTGCTGACGACTGCTCCCATCTCTCAGCCTGCCTGCCTTGCCTTCTGCATCCCGGCTGCCTGGGCTTTCCTGTCTCAGACGCATCTGTGCTCTTGCTTCGGGGTCAGCACTCACACGCTTGCTCTGGCCTGGGCATGTGCCTTTCCCTCCCTCCCTCCTCCTGCCCTCCTCCTCTGTCTCTCCCTCCTTCCCCCATCCCACCTGTGCGTGTGCGCACACATACACACGCACACAGCTCGTCAGTCAGGCTGACTCCTAGTCTCAGCTTAAATGTCCCTTCCTGACCACCTCCTCCTCCCCTTCCCATGTGACCTCAAAGCACTGGGCACTCAGCTCTGATTTCCATGAGCCACCCACAGCGTCAGCCCTGGACTGCTTCAGTTGCCCCTTGTGTCCTCAGAGCCAGTGTGGAGCTGGTCCTCAGTAACTGTGGGGAATGAATGGTAACAGATCACCTTGGGCTGTTCCTCTGTGGTTCGACTCTAGAGATGGATGGAGAACAGTTTCAGCTCTTTGGGGGGATAGTAAAGCCCATCCTGGAGCCTGGGGATGGAGAGGAGACCACCAGCACCCTGTGCTGACAAGGTACTGATGTTTCCCTGAGTGGTCAGAGGGCACATTGGATGGGACCTGTTACTTATTCACTCCTCCATCTATCTGTCCACCTAGCCATCTGTCCATCCACCCATCTACCCAGCTGTCAGGCCATCTCTCCATCCATCAGTCCACATTTGTCCATTCACCTGCCCATCCATTCATCTGATGGACTCAACTGTCCATCTCTCCACATCTGTCCATCCACCC